>PVIA01004438.1:27089-138394 GCA_004024845.1 Tonatia bakeri | reverse complement strand
CCAGGGACCACATTTGCTAGAAAGCCTCCCTGAGCTACTATACAGGGCCAACTGTCTAGGTATTTCTTCATGCATTTATCCCCCAGATGAGGCCTTGGATAGTAGATATGTTTCATTGACACCCCACTGCCCAAAACCACTGCATTCAGATGTTTTTGGAATAAATGTTGAAAGTGACTGGAGGTTTTAGGAATTCCCCTTCCTTGGAGAGTTCAGGTAGGGCCTTATGTTGACCTCCAGACATGAAGAATGGGACACCATCATCCACTCACCATCTCTCCTCTGAGAGGCCCAGAGTGTTATGAGAATATGGGGAAAGAGCACAAGAAATTTGACTAAGGAAATTTGAAAACTCTTAAGATATCGACTTGAATTGGGCCTTAAATATGGTGGGTCTTCTCTGAGCCAATACTAGTTTTGGGAAGGGGAATCCTAAGCAGAGCTTAGTTGCAGCACATGAGGGCATGTCCCACTGCTCAGAGGGAAGGACAGTGAAGAGGGACAGGGATAGGACCATGAAGGACCATGCTGTGCAGGCCTCTGAAGGCAAAGCAGAAGACTTGGGACTTTTCCTGACAGGAACCCCAGCATAAGAGGCCCCAGGGAGCCCGTTGTGGGTAGGAATGAGGCATTGCAGAAGAGGTGGAAAGGTTGGAAAGGCCAGCTGGACGGCCTTGTCAGTCCTCACAAGGACAGAGGTCACTGTGCTACAAAAGCCTGGATGGCAGTGCCAAGGGAGCAGGAGTGATGACAAGTGAAACATCTAATTTCAGCCGTCTGTGTGCATGTCAGGCTGCAGAGAGGCGGGCACTGTCAATGCAAGGACCTGGGTGACAGACACTTGCATTTTGCAGACAGCCCCACTGTCCCCTCTTGATTGCACATGACAAATGCATTAGAATTCACAGTGGAGGCTGCCTCTCTCCTCCAGGTGTAGCAGTGGGAGGGGAATTAGGGGAGGGGATCATGCCTGTGTGCTCACCACCCCCAGGCTTGCCTGTTCCTGAGGCCTAGTCGCTCCGCCATTACTACCCATGTCCTTTTGGTTACCCCGAATGGCAGCCTTGGAATCCCTGCTACCTAGTCCCCACACTCAAACAGGAAATGTTCCTCTCAGCTTTAGAATGCTCCAGTGGCATGTGGGACATGGTCTGCTGGTTGGACTATGATCCACCGTCTTAGAGCACCCTGCCAGCACCTGCATCCCTGAGTCCCCCCTTCTACATGCACCAAGTGTCACCTGACTCTGGGCCGTGGATGTCCACACAGCACCTCCCTTTAGGCAAAACCATCTTAGCTCTTTCCCACCCTGTAAATGGCACATAGTTGGTGTGGAGTAAATTTGTCACAGCGTGAAGATACCACTTCACATTCTTCTGCCCAGCCATCCTCACATCCATGTGTAAAGATGTTCAACCCAAGCAAAAGTAGGCCTTACGTACCCTCCTTACCTGCCCAGAGCCATCCACCCCCTTCAGACCACTCAAAGTGAATACTTGTCTTAGCGGCAGGGTCGGTCTGCTCCATGGAGAACATCCTTTAAGCCTGTCACTCCCTCCGGGCTGCATCGCCCACTTCACTCCCCCTGCAACAGGGTCAGCTGTCCCTCCCCTACCCACCCCTCCCAGACCCTGCCGCCCTTGCTCACTCTTTCACTAGATGGTTCCAGCATACTTCCCTGAAGACCTTTCAACCTGACTGCTGTATTTTAGTCATTAGCAGTGAGGACTAGTCCACAGAACTAGTCACTTGAAGGACTTATGCAAGCCACAGCGGTCAGGGTAGCCCTGCCAGGCCCTCCCCAGGTACCTGCAGTGCCACAGCCTCACCGCTGCCAGGAGCACTTGGCAAAAGAGGTGGATGAGAACCAGTACACACCCAAAGGTCTAGGTTTCAGAAACCTTTAAGCACATACCATTTTTTGTTTATCTCAGACTCCCATTAGGCAGCAGCACTTTGGGAGCCCCCTGCTCTGGCACATGACAGGCATGCAGGTGGAGTGTGCTGCTTGAGAGGTTGGAGAAGTTGTAGCTGTGATTCCGAGAAAATTTAGGGTCCCTTGCACTCAGCTCCAGAAGAAAGAAAAATATTCATAAAATGATTATACAAGTTTTAAATGGGCAGATTAGTGGAAATGAGAATTTAGAATCATGGCGATCCCATGAAAAAGGGGGATAATCTGTCCCTCTGCATTAATGTCTTCCTTGCTTTGGGGAGGGGGTGGTAGAGGCCGGAGTCAGGCCGGGGGCTATTGTTCCCCAGGGAACCAGACCCTTCACAGTGTGGCAGCAGCTGTTTGCAGCTGTTGACACTCCGTCCTTGGCATCTCACCTGAAAATAGGGAGGCCTGAGTGAGGATGAAGATGGACCAAGTGTATACCTTCATGCAGTTTAAATGTCCCAGACTGGCCAGGCCTGCCGTGTGCTGCTTCACAGAATAGGGCACATGGACCCTGACAGATGACACAGGGCTCACCTTGCGGCCTTCTGGACAGGTGTCTCAGAGCTTCTTTCATTCACCACTTTTTTCAGCAGCCAGGTGACCCATGTCTGCATGGTCTGGCGCCCTGTGCGAATTCCAGCTAGCCCTGTGCGAATTTACCTGTCATAGGGACAAGGCGGACAGTGCCCTGGAACAGGTAGTTTCTTCTGAGGCTGCAGAGCCTCAGGCATTGGAATGAAGGCAGTTCTGACTGGGGTGGCCCCTCATAGCTGGAGTTGGGGTTCTGGCACGGAAAGGGTGTCTGATCACACTGCATTGGCTGTGTGGTCACCTGTGGGTGCATGTGCACAGTGTAGACATGTTTCTTTAGGGGCATTAGTGCAGTCTGAAAATGGTTTAGGGAGTGGCCAGCTGTGAAGTCTGCCTTTGCCTCTGTAGATCCAGATCTCACATGAACACTACCAGGGGTCAAGTGTCTGGCCAACCTTCCTGCTCCTATGAGCAGTAACCTCAGCACTATCCAGTACCCCTTAGGCTGCCCACTTTGTAGTGGGCCCCCACCCGGGCCTGCACTGACCCTGCGTGAACTGGCTTGCCACGCACTGACCCCTAGGCACCACCAGAGCGTAAGCCACCGTAGTTTGTATTGACCACTAGTGGGCTGCCTGAGCGCTCACTGAACCGAGGCACACTGACTGGCGTGCACTGATCCCGCCTCTCTCTGCAGGCTGTCCTACGACCCCACCCGCTACCCTCGGCTCCTACCGGAGGCCTACTGCTTGTGCCGCGGCTGCCTGACCGGGCCGCACGGGGAGGAGGACCTGAGCCTTCGCAGCGCACCCGTGCTGCTGCCCACCGTGGTGCTGCGCCGCACCCCGGGCTGCGCTGGGGGCCGTTCTGTCTACACAGAGGAGTATGTGGCAGTGCCTGTGGGCTGCACCTGCATCCCCGCGCCCGACCGCGACGCACCAGCGGATCCCGGGGGGTACCGCGACGGAAAAGAGCGGACCCGCCACCCAGGCCACCAAGAGCAGGACAGGAACCTGCGCAGGCCTGCCCGTCCGGGAGCAGGACAGTGACCCGGGCAAGCCAAGCTTGCTGGTGTCCCAGCTTCTTCTGGGCGGAAGTCGGCGCACAGCAGAGGGAACTGACGGGAGTTGGCCTAGTGTAGGGAAACCGACCCTGGGACGGGGAAGGTCAGGTCGTAGACAAGGCCTAGGCTGCAGGCCCCGCCCCACTGCCCAGCCTCTCTGTGCAGGAGACGCCAATGCTAGGACACGCAGGAGGACACAGCCTCCACACGTAGGTAGATGGTAGATGCTTTTTAAAACATCTTTTTATAAAAAGAATATATACCCACTTGTTTTCTATAGGGGCAGAAACTATTTTTATATTAGCGACTTTGAACCATTATATATTTTTTTTACTTGACACATAGACGTTTTATAAGCCTTATTTTCACTTCCTCCGTTAGGTTTTAGAAGCACAATTGGAATCTTCTGATAAAAGTCTTTTTGGCAGGTGCCGGAGTCTCTGAAGCCAGCCTGTCCCCAACTGCCAGCACAACCAGATGGACAGGGCTGAACCTGACATACCCATCTGTTGGGTGCCAATCTCCAGGGGCTGCTAGAGGAATGAAGGGGAAGTGTGGTAGGCCCCAGTCACCCCACAGCCACCCCAGAAATCCCAAACTTGGGTTTATTCATGAGTGTGTCTGCAGCTGCAGGTTAACTCAACTCTTTTTTTTTTCCACTTTTCAAAATCAGTGGGGCCAATTTGTGGGTAAGAGGTAGTGAGATAAGGCAACATGTGGAATGTGACATCTTTGCCAACTCTCAAAAAGAACCTGTTGGCTGTTTTAAGGGCTTCTGGAACTAGCCACATAGGAGGGGAAAGTGGGTCAAGTAAGCAATTTCCAGAACGTGGTATTGTGCCTCTTTGTCTACATATTGCAATGTGAGCTGAATCCTTCCTCTTTTTTAAGCTGAAAGTCTGTCTCTGAACACAATTTGTAAAAGTGACGAGTTCTTTTTAAATCACTGTTGGTGATTAAAACAGTGTTGAAGGCATGTTGCTTGTGTGTATTTCTCTGATGGGCTCAACTGAGTTTGAGAGGAAACAATATGTTTTATCTTAATTTTATAGTGAAAGTTTATGATTTGATTTGATCTAAGATCAAGTATTCATATATAAAGTCAACTCCTCTGCTCTTCTGTGACCCCTCACCCCCAGCAAGCCAAGTAGGCCTTCCCATTTTCTTTTTAACATGTTTCACTCCCAAACTGCAGCTGCCACAGAAAGAAACAGCTCTGGTTGCCCAAGTCATCCTCCGCCTTCGCTTGATCAGGACACAAGGTCCATTGAGAGGGCTTTCAACTTTCACTACTTGTTCACAGAAGTTGTGTGTGAAAACACTGCTGAACAAAATCTGCATTTTCCAAGTGCCTGTAGATACTTCTGTATACACCATCAGAAGATTTTTTAGGTAGCTCTAGTGATGGTGTATCTAGAATACATTGTCCAGAAACAGAAGGTTCAGAGCAACCTTTTGTTGCTAATTCAGATAAAAAAAACAACAAAACATCCACAGATTAAAAAGAAAAATTGTCTTTCAAACTGGTGATTTGGGTGGTAGTTTCAACCATCACCACTGTTGTGTATCATCTACCCATGCTCAGACCTGGTGAAAACAAGAATGGGTAAGAACAAACTATCTGCATTGTTAGTTTACTTAGTTTGGTCAAAGTTAGCACATTCCCAATGAAAGAACTGGCTTTCCATTTTAAGATCTATATAGGCAGCCTTTCTTTGTTCTTTTTCTCTAAATGATACATTTATCCACCTATTTACTGAGCGCTTGTCTTGCTCCAGGTGCTGAGCTCTTGGAGCTAGCTGTGCACCACACCGTCTGCACACTCAGCTGGAAGTGGAAACCAAGCTGGCTGTCCGCACACTGGTTATGTTCGGGCCACTGCTCACCTTTCGCCCTGCCCAGGAATCAGCTACTTTGCTCACCTATAAAATGAGGTGGCGCCATCTACCTCACACACATCATGAGAGCTGAACACCATGGTGAAGCGCCTGGCAGTGTCTGTCCGCACACAGCGGGTGCCCACACACACTGACTCACAGGCTACATTGTGGATCCCCAGTTTTCATGTGCTCTTTATACCACTTCATAGTGTCTGAATTTTTTTTGGGGGGGGGTAAAAAAATTAAGTTTAAAATGAAATCTATCCCTAAGCAGCAGCAATTAGAATACAGTCAAACCTTGGCTCTCAAATGTCTTGGTTCTCAAAAACAACTCCATTCTCTACCGAATTGCTCACAGGAAAAAAATGTCCCCGTTGTCTAACAAAACTTCGGGTCTCAATTCTCTACCCTACAACCCTTTCATGTTGATATCTATATGATCAGTTATGCATCTCTCAGGCAACAAAGGAGATTGTTTTTGAACAGACTGCTTCTCAAATAGTTTTCCAGAATTAAGCTCATGAACTGAGTTTCCACTGTATATTGAAATTAGAGGGCAGTGATCCAGTAGGGGGAGCTATTGCTTCAATGAATAATAAGTTTATTGGACAGAATTTTGTTCTCTTGTTAAAACTGAAGTTTTATTTTGGAGAGGGAGGGGTTGGTATTGTGTTTTATCAAACAGGAAAACTTAGTGCCTAGAGAATTATGCCACCAAAATTCAAGGACATCTTTTCTCCTTGGTCCCAATAAAACTGTTCACACAGCTGCACCTGGTTGATGCAGGCAGGCAGGCGGCCTAAATTCTAGCAGTACCAGACTGTAAGTTTCATAGCTTCTTCCCTTCCACTCAGAAAGTGCCACCATGTCTATGTTTCCTTCAAGTAATTCTATTTTGAGGGCTTCACGGCAATGGTCACAATAGAGATAACTTACCAGTTGATGAAGACTTTTTTCAACCAACAGTATTTCTATTGTATGCTTGTAAAAATAGCATCACTTGGGAACAGCCTTCAAAAGACACTGGCACCTCCCCACATTTCTGCATTCAGGGGCCAGTGACCCAAACTTCTGGCTGGACTGCATCTCTTCTATCAAGACGAAGTGGGGAAAGGTGAGTTTAACTGGTTCCTTCTCTGAAGGAACCAGTGTGGGATTCTCATTCACTTCATCATGCATTTCATTTGTTCTTGCTGTCTGCCCCCACACCAAACACACAGAAACCTCCAAATTGCCAGAAAAACTGCAATTATAATCCCTTCCCTTTCTACTCAGATTATGGTTGTCTTGGTGCATGCAAACCTTCGATTTGGATTTACAAAGTTTTACAAAGTCCCACTTTGGTTTTTGCACTTAGGTGGTTAAGATGTAAGTTTATCCCTCAGAACACCCTCTGTGCAGACAGACCTACTAGAGAGCATCACTCAGTTTTCCTCGCAGTCCCCAAGCTGGTGGCCAGGTGCACTCTGCTGGCCACAAACAAGACAGACATACACAGGACACACCCAGGCCTAGGTCAAGCTTTTCAGGTTGCCAGGATACATCTACAGGTCATTAATGAAATCCAGAAGCTGATCAGAAATGAACACGGGCTTCTTCTGTTTGTTGTTTTTCAAATACAGCTGTCGCCATTTTTCCTCTCCTCTCCTCCGCCCCACCCTCAATCCTACCCCTCTTTGGCTTTGTCCATGCGTCCTTCATACACATTCCTTGATGATCCTTCCCTTCTTTCCCCGCTATCCCCTTACCCTCTCTTGAACGTGAGCTTGTTAAAATTGGAATCATGAAGCGTCCAAAGCAAAAAATACATTGGCTGCTTATTAAAAATGTAATTACATTTTAATTTGAGTTAAGCTTTGCCCCTTCCCTCCCCCACCCCATGAAGAAATAAGGTTCCTTTCATCTTAAATGCTAGATTTATAAAAACTAAAATTCTGTTGTTTCTAGGCTGTTACTCACCTACAATTCCTAAATTATACATTACATTTCTACACATTTGTTATAGAATCTGTTACCCACCCCCCCAGGTAATTTTTAGCAAACTGCTTAAGGAAATAATATGGTAGGGGTTATTTTTTAAAAGAACAAACATGTATTGAATACTTAAAGTCCCAGGTACATTGATAAAAATATAACTGTCTGATAAAAACACTGAGTTATCTGTTAAGTAGATTTTAAATTATCCCGAAACGTGGTAACTGCAGTTTGAGAAGCAAGCTTGGGCAGGCCCGCCTTCTCTGAGCACCGGCTCTCATGCAGCTGGCTCTCCAGGGTGCACTGTGCTTGGCTGCAGTGAAAGCCACCCAGTCTCTGATTTTCAGCCTCCAAGGTTTACTCCTCACTACCCCCATGCTCACTACAGGCCAGCTGCAGCCGGGCTCCACTTGGGAACCTGAACAGCCCACACTGCTTCTCTGTAATAGTGCTGGTCACGGTGTCAAGAGGGAAAATAAGGTTCTAATTGTGAACTGACACGTGTCACTTCCTTCATGTATAGTTAGCCAAAGCAAGTCACATGAGATGAGAAAGTATAATCTTTTCCCAGAGAAAAGTTATTTTTTAAATTTTTATTTTGAACTTACTGTATATTCACAGAAAATTGCAAAAATAGTGGAGAGGTCTTGTGTGTCCTTCACCCAGTCTCTGCCAATGACATCTTATGTAACAGCAACCTCCCAACCAGCAACAGTCAGGGCACTACCAGAGACCTCGCTCAGTCTAGCAGTTGTGCATGCCCACATTTTGTGTGTATGTTTAGCTCCTTGTGATGCAGTCACATGTGTACACTTGTGTCACCACTGCACGATCAAGATTCAGAACAGGCCCAGCACCACGAGACCCACTCCCACCCCAATGCATCCCAGCCTCTGCCAACCACTGACCTGTTCTCCACTGCACAGCATTCCTACACAAATGGAAATGCAATGGGACTTTTGGGGCTGGCTTTTTCACTCACCACAACACCCTTGAAACCCTTCCAAGTTGCAGGTATCAACAATTCATTCATTTGAATTGCTAAGGTGTATTCTGTGCTTTTTGAACAATAATTGAGTCTACACCTCTGCCCACATCCTGTTTGCTTGTGTTTGGTATGCAGATAGCACCTGCATTTTCTCAGGTGACCTGCAGTATTAGCTGTGGCCCTAGGTAGGGTGATGGGCTGAGACAGATGGCGGTCACCTGGGCTGTCCCCGTTCTCCCTCCAAGAACTGAGAGAAGAGGAAAAGATCCAGGAGGTTCTAAGACACTTATCATTCCTAAGGAAAATCTTGTCTCCTTGAGGGGCTAGGGTAGAGGAGGGGCTCCTTACGAGTCCAGCAGTCCTCCTGGAGAGCTGCAAGAAGAATCATCAGTCCACACACAGAGTCAGAATGAGCCCATTTTTTAAGGGGATGTAGTGGCCAAGGCAGAGGCCAAAGTTCTGTCCAATTTGGGTATTAGCCAAACCACTAAGCTGTTTGCACTTCTGTTTTTACCTGTGTTAAGTAAGGACAGTAGCTTAGATGAGTTCAAAGATTTCTTCCAACTGCAATTCCATATTCAAGTTGGAAAGAATCCTGAGACCCGAGATGCCCTGAGTAAGGAACTCCCAGTGGGGCACTATGTCTCCCTTTGGGAGACCAGGGAAAGCCCAGTGTGGGGGAGGGGAGTAGGGCCCAGCTTCACAACCTACTGAGAAAAAATAAAGAGGGGGATGTGACACACAGTCATTTCCTGCATTTACACATCATGGTCCAGCCCAGAATCATAATTTGTATAACAGCGAAACTCATTGGCCACATTCCGCGTGTGCTCTGGAGTAAACCTGCACATCTTCACTCCAAGAAGTCTCATCGCCTCTTCTTCCATGACAGCACCTGAAGAGAACAGACCAGGTGAATCTGAAGACGAATATAAGCATGCACCCTGTATTCTGGCAAGGCAAGAAAAGAGCACTCAGAAAATGGGGCTGGAGGTCAGTTCTCCAGACTCCTTTTTACTTCCTCCAACGTTTTTGCAAATGACTTACTTTCTTTCTTAAGTATTCCTGTCTCTGCAAAGCTGAGAGTTAAAGCTTTAGAAACAGATTATATCCTACTAAGTAACATAAGCAAAAACAGTTATTAAAAACTGGTGTTTTCCTCTTTGATCGAGAACCCCCATTTTCAGTACATCCACCCTTGCAAACTGAACAGGGACACATCCACACCAGCCTTGGTTAACCAGCCTGTTTCTCCCTCAGCCCATCCTACCCCCACAGCCTATCTTGCACAGCCCATTGCTGTGGACTTCATCCCAGATGCTGCCAAGCACCCGTCCCGGGATGCCCACAGCAGGGAGTGGTGCACATGCAGAAACCCAGGACTCATCCTGGATTCTACCCTTTCTCACTTTCCACATGCACAGCACAGAACACTCTTTCAGCTTCATCTCCCGGTACATCTTTCCTCCATCCTTGCCCTTCTGTTCTACCACCCAACCTTGTCCAGATTGCTTGTCTCAGTTGAACGCTGCATCCACTCACCCAATTAACTCGTGTTGGTACAAAGTTAACATGATCTTCCTTAAACAAACCTGTCCTTTTGGGGCTGGATGCTTAAAAAGAAAAACCCAACTCTGACTGGCACTTGTATGTGGGAGGACCCTCTTGTCCCAGCACCTGGGCCCTTAAGGCCTCCTCTTGAGGTCACTGCTGCAGTGCTGCTCAGCCCAGAGAACCAGCAGATCTGTAGTATAGCACCCCCTGACCCTGTGCCAGCCCACCATTCTGAGTCTTTCCTATACTTTTCACAATTAGGAACTCATTTCTTCATCTGTTGTGTTCACTTTTAACCTATCCCTTAAAACTGAACATATACTCCATGAGGTCAGGCACCTGCCCGTCTGCTGAAACAAAGGGCTAGCCACAGCTAATTAATAAATAAATACTATTTGTGTCAACAAGCGCCATGTCTTTGACTAAATATAACTTGACAACCAGAAGAGCTCCAATGCTCAGCCTGGGTGCTCCAGAGAAAAGCGTGGCTTAGAGGCTGGGTGCAGGAACAAGGGTCCACACCTCAGGGCCTGGACACCAGACTGCCCAGACTAGAGAGGTAGTTACCATGATAGTTCTGCGTCAAATTTTAGCACATCCACCTTGAGAAAATACTGTATCTCAATCCCACCAGAAAGAACACTGTTCTGCTGTACTAAAGCTGACCTGATACCTAGTTTGTAACCTCAGGCAATGCACGTTGACTCCACAGAGCCCACAACTCTCATCAAGTGCGACCCCATGCGACGTGTGCGAGGCAATCAGTCCTCACAGCCCTGAGAGACAGGCGGTGTTGCCAGCCCCATTTTCACACATGATGAAACGGAGGCACAGAGAAGTCACATAAACATAACCTGCATGAAGTCACACAGTAAATGGTGGGTTCAAGACCTGAGTTCTAAGATCTCTGGCAACTCTTCACACCTGAGGCTTGAATATCACTTACCTGTACACAACAGAATCTTGTCCCGGGTCAGATACCTGACGGTTTCTGAGGTTTTCCTAAGACATTCCTCAGAAAGATAGGGGGGATCCACTATGACAATGTCAAAACTATGAGCAGCGATATTTTCAGGCAAGTCCAGTGGATTATTGTAATCATAGAAGACAAACTCCTCTCCATAAATGGCAAATCTTCTGTCGTACTCAAAGACGTACACACCCAGGTCTTCTCTGTGCAGCTCTCTCAGTTTCTGATACACACTGGGGGTGCTCACACAGGCTACCCTGGAAAACAGCGAGCAAGGCACTGAGAGCTGCCGCGGGCAGCTGTCCGCCCGACGCCCCGCCGCTGGCATGGAGGGCCCTGTGCTCAGGCCTCCCTGAAGAAAGTAACCGTGCGACTAACATAACAACAGTACATTCTCAGAGAAAAACATTAACTGTCTTACTTTTAAAGGAATCTGGTATTTAAAAGTCTGCAACTCATAATTTTAAGGTACAAAAAAGATAAATGTGCTTTCTATAGTAAAAACTGTAAGACATTAAGAATATGTAAGGGCAAAATTAGCCCAAGCCTAAATTTACCTATATATTCACGGTTCCTTAACATTTATTTTAAGTACTTTTAGTCTCAAACTAAATATTTTGAAGTTACTTTGTAATATGTATAATCTTGGAAGAAAAACCCCAAATAACTGCTTCAGTAACTCCAGTTTTTCAAAAACATACATTAAAACTAGGTCTCAGTGAAGAAAAGATACTTTGGATTTCACTGCTTTTTTTGTATGAAGAAATTATTACCAGCAGTCTGCAGTTTATGAATCAGTAGTGTTTCAATAGTTAACTTTTAAAAACAACTTCTAAAAAAGCTAGTAGTAACAAACACTGAACTATTGAGTTGATTGGGGTCCATCTGTAACAAAGGAATACTATACTATATGGCCATCACACCCCAAGACATTCCAGGAACATAAGGGGAAAAAAGACGCTTTCATGGGTGTAAGAATGTCCATTCGGAGACACAAGGCAAGATCTGGAGACCACAGCTGCCTCATGGGAGAAATGGGGGCCTGGAAATGAGGAAAGAAACTGACTTTTTTTTCCTCAATCCCCTATATAACTTTTAGATTTTTTATCATGCATATATATCATTCAAAAAAGAACTTTGTGATTTACATTATATTGTTTATGCTAATACAGTTGTCCCAATTTTTCCCCATTTGCCCTCCTTTACCCAGCCTCAACCCACTGTCTCTAGCAACCCCCACACCACTGTTCACGCCCACAGTTGATGCACTTACGTTCTTTCGCTACTCTGTTCCCTAGGCTGTACTTTACATCCCCATAACCATTCTATGACTACAATTTGTACTTCTTAATCCCTTCACCTTTTTGCCCATCCCCTGGAACCCACTCCCATCTGGCAACCATCAAAACATCCTCTATATCTATAATTCCGTTTCTCTACTACTTATTTTTTTAGAATAAACTGTTGATAGCTATGTATTTACTGTCATTTTATTGTTCATATTTTTTATCTTATTATTAAAGAAGACCTTTAACATTTCATATAATACTGGTTTGGTGATGACAAACTTAGCTTTTTCTTGTCTGGGAAGCTCTTTATCTGCCCTTCCATTCTAAATGATAGCTCTACTGGATAGAGTAATCTAGGTTGTAGGTCCGTTTTTCACCACTTTGAATATTTCTTGCCAATTCCTTCTAGCCTGCAAAGTTTCTTTTGAGAAATCAGATGACAGTCTTATGAGAGATCCCTGTAGCTACCTGCTTTTCTCTTGCTGCTCTTAAAATTCCCTTTGTCTTTAACCTTTGTCATTTTAATTATGATGTGTCTTGGTGTGGGCCTCTATGGGTTCATCTTGTTTGGGACTCTGTGCACTTCCTGGGCTTTTATGTCCATTTCCTTCACCATGTTAGGGAATTTTTTGTCATTATTTTTTCATATAGGTTTCCAATTTCTTGCTCTCTCTCTTCTACTTCTGGCACCCCTCTGATGCAAATGCTGGTATGCTTGAGGTTATCCCAGAGGCCCCTTACACTATCCTTATTTTTTTTTATTAAAAGATTTTATTTTTAGACAGAGGGGAAGGGTGGGAGAAAAAGAGGGAGAGAAACATCAATGTGTGATTGCCTCTCACACACCCCCTACCACGGACCAGGCTCACAACCCAGGCATGTGCCCTAGACTGGGAATTGAACCAGTGACCCTTTGGTTTGCAGGCCAGTGCTCAATCCACTGAGCTACACCAACCAGGGCTATCCTCATTTTTCTTTGGATTCTTTTTTCTTCTTGTTCTAATTGGGTGTTTTATGCTTCCTTAAATTCTAAATCGCTGATTTGATTCTCAGGTTCACCCACTGTGTTAATTCCCTGTAAACTGTTGAATTCAGTTAGTGCATCCTTCATTTCTGACTGGTTCTTTTTTATGGTTTCCAATCCCTTTATTATGCCCTTGAAGTTCTCACTAAGTCCACTGAGCATCCTTATAATCGGTGTTTTGAACTCTGTACCTAGTCTCCATTTTGTTAGTTTTTCCTGGAGTTTTGATCTGTTCTTTCATTTGGGCCATGTTTTTTTGTCTCCTCATTTTGGTGGCCTCCCTGTGTTTGTTTCTATGTATTAAGTAGAGCTGCTACAACTCCCTGGTTTGGAAGAGTGGCCTAATGTTGTAGGTGTCCTGTAGGGTCCAATGGCACAGCCTCCCTCATCACACAAGCAGGGTACTCAAGGTGCACCTACTGTGTGGGCTGAGTACACCCTCCTCTTGTAGTTGAGGCTTGATTGCTGTTGGCAGGTCAATGGGAGAGATTTACCCAAGCCAATCAGCTGCAAGGACTGGCTGTAACCACTGACCACCAACCTCTGACCACCATGGAGGATCAGCTGTGCAGGAGCCCACTCTACAGAGCAGGACTTACTTCAGCAGAGCTCTGGTGCCTACTGAGTCTTCCCCTTGAGTGTTCTGGTTGTGGAGGTGGTCAGGTAGTGATGCTTTGACATGGTCTGAAGATGTCCACTAGGCACGCAAGCTCTGAAGCATCCTGGGAGGTGCAGGCCAAGGTCAGCCATCACCTGTGTTCTGCCTTGGGCCATCAGCATGAGCTACAAAGCAATCTGCAGTTGGCCGCTACTTGTGCTGGGTTTGGAGGTGTCCAAGAGAGTCCAAGTTGTGAACGAACAACTGCTGCTAGTGCTGGCCTGGTGCCACTGAGCCATAGGCACGAAGATGCTGAGGTAAGATGCTGCTTCTTTGTAAGAATTTAGGAAAATCTGAAGCATGAGCCAAAGCAAGCCACTGAAAAGGAAAAACCACTGGAAACAGCTTGGGTGGGCCTGAAAGTTGGGTAGGATTAGAAGCTCAGGGGATTGCCAGGGTGGGGCAAACAGTATGAGCCAGGTTGATGGAGTCTCAGGTATGGCACCTGCCTGCCTGTTCCACTGAGGGCTCAGAAAAGGAACAATGGCCTCTGCCAGCACTTCTGTTAGGAGAAAACAGCCCCATATCTCTCATCCTAATGCCAAACACTTTAGTTCCTCCCTATATGGCTCTGATGCCTTTCAATCTGCTACTCCCATGCTGGAGCTCAGAGGAAGTGAGTTTGAGTAAGTCTATGCATGGGCCCTTTAAGAGGAACTGCCTGGGTCTCTAGAAGTTGTCTTCCAGAGCCTCAATTCTCACTCCTTTTTACAGCCAGAAGTTATGGGGACTTATCTCTCTGGCACTGGAACCCTGGGCTGGGGGGACTAGTGTGGGGTTGGGACCCCTTGCTCCCAAAATATCCCTCCCAATTTTTATTTGCCACATGTGGGTGTGGGACCAGCCTATTTGGCATCTCTGCTCCTCCTATCAGTATTGATGTGCTTTCTTTAATTCTGTAGTTGTAGGACTTCATCAGCTCTATTTCTGGAGGTTCTGAATAATGGTTGTTCTGTAGTTTAGCTCAAATTTTGATGTGGTTGTGTGAGGAGGCGATCTGCGTTTACCTGCACTGCCATCTTGAATGAAGTCCTCCAAAAAAGTACTTGTTTTAAAAATTAATAATTAAACTAAGCTTTATCCTATGAGATGCATTTCTGAACACATGCAGGTTAGGCCTCCAGGCTTGCTAGATAGGCTGCTTGGCCCAAATACACTTGAAGTGTATAACAGCCTGGTGATGTCACATATGCTTCCATGGGAAATATGCACATCCCAGTCAGTGGCAAGGGCAAGAAGAGCCCCAGCCCAGGCTGCTGTCAGCGTTCAGTGGGCTGGTGGGGATATGAGGGTGTAGAGCCACAATGTCTTCACTGTCCTGGGATGACAAGCAGCAAACAGACACACAATGAACTAACACCTGAGAAAGAGGTGAAATAAAGGCATCTTCAGGCAAACTAATTCTGAGCTTGTTGCCAACAGAACATCTCTAAAATATTCTAAAGGATGTACGCAGGCATCAGGAAAGTGTATGAGATGCAAAAAGGAGGGAGTAGGCGTGGTGAACCCAGCAGGACAGTGGAGTTGGCCATGGAGTGGTAGGGTCAGAGAGCGACTTACCCCTAAGTCACCTTGAGCAAGTGACTAAATCTCTTGGGCCTCAGCTTCTGTCTTTAGAATTAAGAATGTAACATTAGCTACCTCACAAAGGTGTGAGAACTAATCAAGCTGACCCTCATAAAGTGCTGACACAGAAGATGGGGACAGCGCAGGTAGAGTGTATTCAACAGGTGCTCCAATTTTCACTTATCTTTAAGATTATGACATAGCTCCTGAAAATACTGAAGATGTCTGTCAGAAAAAAAATAAAAAGTTGCATCCAAAGCCTTTATATTAATGGAAAAAAAAGGAAAATATATGTAAAAACACTGTAATTAAGAAAAACTTAATGAACAACTAACATATAATTTAAAAAGTAAAAGAACAGACAAAAGCAAAACTTGGGACTTCCAGTTAAAGATGACGGGTAGGACACGTTCATGGATTTGTGTCCTCATGAAAGCCCACTCAATGCAACACAAGTAAAATTCCATTTTATTGTTGAAGCCTATACATGCAAGAGAAAGGGAATGTGAGAAGACACAAAAGAAACATACTTAGGAAGCTGGAAAGCAGTGCCGAGTGGCATCTGACTTGGCAGGCCCAAGACACCAAATCCCAATAGCCAGGAAAGCTAGGGAACAACCTGGTCTCCATCACTGCACCCCAAAGGCTCAGGATGCTGCAGGCCAGGTAACTCAACAAGTGGGCTGAAAGTCCATGTAAGAAGATATTCCTTCCCAGGACTTCCCTCCCCCTCCCAAGTCCCCAGGTGCCCACCTTCCGTGAAAGGAAGAAAACTGGTGGGATAGTCTCTGGATTGGGTGACAATGAGGGGGTGCCGGCACAATTAGTGATGCAGTACGGTGTGGCAATGACAAAGATTAAGTTAAACCTACCAGATGCTGGGACCCACAGTCCTCTCAGTAGTGTGCCCCTCAGGACAATGTCACAACACAAATAACTTCAAGGGAAAAATTAGAAGACTCTTCCTAGAGCTCTGACCAGCCCAGGAAGAAGCCCAGAGAGTGATACTGGGGGTTACCTAGGAAATAGCTCAGCCAGATCATCCAACTGCAAAGACCAAGTAGATAAGGTCTGCCATGTGTTAACAGCTTTCAAACCTTAATGTGAACAGGCAGTGAAGGTCAACAGACATTCAGGAAAAGCACCTAACATTAGAGGCCAAAATAACCAAGCAGAAAAGGCATGCTGGAGTAAACAGACTATGTAGAGAGAAGAAAGCTTTTAAAAATACCCTGGAATTAATATCCTCATAAGGATGAACAAGGTACAATAATAAAGAAATATTCAGTGACCCCAAAAGAGAGCTACAGGTGTCTATGTATGTAAGAGCAGAAATAGCAAACCCAGCAGAAAGTTTAGAAGCAACATTGAGTAATTTTCCCAGAAAGTAAGGTAAAAAAGACAAGAGATGAGCCCTGGCTGGCATAGCTCAGTGGATTGAGCGCGGGCTGCGAACCAGGCATCGCAGGTTCGATTCCCAGTCAGGGCACATGCCTAGGTTGCAGGCCATGTCCCCCAGCAACCGCACATTGATGTTTCTCTCTCTCTCTCTCTCCCTTCCCTCTCTAAAAATAAATAAATAAAATCTTAAAAAAAAAAAAAAGACAAGAGATGAGAAAAAAGAAGGAAAAGGAGATAAGATCCAACATTCAAATACTAACAGGATTTCCAGAAGGAGGAACAGAAGAGAGAAAATCAAAGAAATAAGACAGTTTTTCCAAACTGGAGGAAATGAGAAAGAGAGGGCCCCTTCCAGCCAGCAGAAGAAGGGAATGCTCTACACTAGGATGTATCAAATACTGGGAATTAAGAGAAAATCCTAAATTTGTGATGAGCAAGGATGGGAAAAAACAGGTTTCCTAATGAGAACTTAGAACAGTGTGGGATTTCTCAACAGTACCGAAGAGTACTTGGAGGCAGTGAAACAATGTCCTCAAAATCCAAATTATATACACAGAAAAACTATTACAATTGAGAGTAGGGTAGAATAAAGGTATTTTCAGACATGAAAGGCTTTAAAAATTTGCCTCCCACGTATCTTTTCTGTGGAAGCTATTAAAGGATGAACCCAACCCAAATAAGGCTGCAAACTGGGAACTGGGGTAGAGGAAACTGGGAATCCAGAATAAAAGAGAGGAAAAAGGATCCTCAGCATGATGGTAAAGAGAGATGCCAAGATAAAAGCTAGAAATCAATCAGTCAAGCTTGGAACAGGTAGTAAAGCTCTGGGGTAACATTTTTCAAGGAGTTGAATTATTTCTGTGTTTACAGATAGGAGATTTACACAACCAGGGGAGAATCTGAAGGTTAATAAATGATATGGACATAGAAACACATAAAAAATAGGAAACATTTTCTTCAGGAAAAATGAAAAATTTTACAGTAAGGAAAAAGTAAAAGCCTCAGCTGTAAAGAACATTTATGTTTTTGCCCTGGCTGGCATAGCTCAGTGGATTGAGCGTGGGCTGCAAATCAAAGCATCGCAGGTTCGATTCCCAGTCAGGACACATGCCTAGGTTGCAGGCCACGGCCCCCAGCAACCGCACACTGATGTTTCTCTCTCTCTCTCTTTCTCCCTCCCTTCCCTCTCTAAAAATAAACAAATAAAATCTTTAAAAAAAAAAAAGAACATTTATGTTTTTGTAACTATATAAACCCTGTTCTAGTCCAAATCAGGAAAAAACTAATGGGAGTATGCACATCTGTGGAAGTGGTAAAGTCTGAACGAGATAAAATCTCACGTTCTGTCGTGAGAAGTCAGGAAACAATGTCTCAGGTGACAAATCCAGAAGGACTAACAGAAGTATGTTATTTAAAAATATGGTTGTACCATTATTATATGAAATGTTAAAGGGACTTATTGAAGAAAAAGGATCAAAACTAAGAACAATAAAATGGCAAAAAATACATATCTATCAACAATTGATTCTAAAAAACTAAGCAAACAAGAACAGAGACAGAATCATGGATGTAGAGAGCATTTTGATGGTTGCCAGATGGGGGGTGAGGGGAAGAATGGGTGAAGAGGTGAGAGCATTAAGTACAAATAGGTAACTACAGAATAGCCACGGTGATGTTAAATGGAGTATAGGAAATGGAGTAGCCAAAGATCTTATACATATGACCCATGGACATGATGAATAGTGGGAGGATTACCTGAGGGAGTAGAGGGTACTGGGTGGTAGGAGCCAAAGAGGGAAAAGTTAGGAGAACTGTAACAGCACAATCAATAAAATATAATCATAAATAGAAAAATATGGCTGTAAATACCAAAGATTCTATTGGAAGGGAGCTGAAAAGGGGAGGAGGTGGGCAAGGGATAAAAATTAGAAATGGATATTTTTTTTAACAAACCTTCAGGACCATTTGATTTTAAATTACATGTATGTAAAATTTTGATAAAATAAAGAGCAAGTTAAAAAAAGAAAACCTATATTCTTAAAACCTCAAAAAGTTAAGTATTTTACCCCTGTAAAAAAGAAAGAAGCAGGTTAGAAAATTTTTAAAAAGGACGGGGGAAGAGAGGTATGAGGGGATTCAATGGTAATGGAAAGTATAATGAAGACTGAATTAAAAATAAAATAATTAAAACAAATTTTTAAAAATGACAGACATATCTTACAATGTATACAATTCTGAATATCCCTAAACTTGTTATTGCTGCAGTTCTTATTCCTTATATTCTATAAAGCATTAACTACAAATTTTGCTGATTATGATTCAGACTTGTTATAAAGCATTTCTCATCTAGGAAGGACATTTAAAATATTAATATAGATTAAAACAAAAGAGAAGCAGAATTTGAATCTTACCTTCCACCTTCCCCAGCAGCTGCAATCGCTTCCTTGGCAAGCTTCAGAGCAGTTTCCTGACTGTACCAAAACTGGCTCAATTGCTGTAACAGAGGGATGCACTGAAATCATTTTAGAATTCGTATAAATTTGGTTCCTTTAATTTAAACCTGTGCATACATTTAATTTTTTTCCTTTTTTTCTCTTTAAAACCAATTTTTGGGAATTTATTATTTTTACTTTTATTCTTTACACTATTACAGATGTCCCCATTTTCACCCACTTTGCCCATCTCCCCACTGCCCTTGGCAGCCCCTTCCCGCCAGCCATCACTGTTGTCTGTGTCTATGGGTTATGCATGCATGTTCTTTGGCTAATCCCTTCACCTTCTCTCATCCAGTCCCCTCTTCTGCCTCCCTCCAGATGGCTGTCAGTCTGCTCTGTTAATAGAAGGCTGGGGGTCCAAGATGGCAGGGGACTAAGTGGAAGTTATACTCATGTTCTCCCAGAACCTTACTCAAATTAGTACTAAATTACAGAACAATCAATCTGAATTATAAACTGAGGACTAGCTGCAGAGAAGTCTTACAACCAAGGATTTATAGAATAGCCACATTAAGACTGGTAAGAAGGGCAGAGATGCAAAAAGGGCTGGCCCCTAACACACACACCCAGTCCCAGCAAAGGTAGACACCAACTGTGGACTGCTTTGTAGCTCTTAACAGGTAGCCCAGGTCACAGAGCATCTGACTCTGACTTGCACTGGAGTCTCTCCTAAGAGGCCCCAGAACCAACACAAGCAGGAGCTGACTTCAGATCACATCAGAGCACCACAACAGGCACACCCAAAAGGAGATCTCAGCAGGCACCAGACCCTGCTGGGGTGAATTCTACTTCATGACTTCAGCCCCTACACAGCAGCTCGTATGGTGGTCAGGGTCAATTTTCAGAATCAGTCAGCCGGACAGTCACCACCATCCAGGGATGGGCTAACGACGATCAAGACTCAACTGCTGCCCAGGCTTGGTGGTTCAGTTGGCTGTAGCATTGTCCTGTACACGAAAAAACTGCAGGTTCAGCCCCTGGTCAGGATGTGTACAGGAGGCCATCAATCTACGTTTTTCTCTTATATTCATGTGTGTGTCTCTCCATTCCTTTCTCTCTAAAATCAGTAAAACATATCCTCTGGTAAGAATTGTTTTTAAGGCCCTGGCTGGTGTAGCTCAGTGGATTGAGCGTGGGCTGTGAACCAGGCATCGCAGGTTCGATTCCCAGTCAGGGCACATGCCTAGGTTGCAGGCCATGTCCCCCAGCAACCACACATTGATGTTTCTCTCTCTCTCTCTCTCTCTCTCTCTCTCTCTCTCTCTCTCTCTCTCTCTTTCTCCCTCCATTCCCTCTCTAAAAATAAATAAATAAAATCTGTAAAAAAAAAAAAAAGAATTGTTTTTTAAATGTTTTTTTTTTTTTTTTAAAGACTCATGTAACCCAAAAAGGGACACTCCTAGAGTACCCAGCTCACCTGCTCCTGGGTCCTACAGGACACATAGTACATAAGGCCACTCTACCAAAGCTGACCGACATAGCAGCTCTACCTAATACACAGAAACAAACACAGAGAGGCAGCCAAAATGGGGAGACAAAGAAACATTCCCCAAATTAAAGAATAAGAGAAAATTCCAGAAAAAGAACTAAATGAAATAGAGGCAAGCAAACTACCAGATACACAGTTCAAAACAATGGTTGTAAGGCTGCTCAAGGAATTTAAGATTGAATCAATGATTTGGAAGATAAGGTAGCAGAAAACAGAGCAGCAAAAATAAAAAAGAATTTTTTAAAAATAAGGATAGTTTAAGGAACAGCTAGGAAAACATCAAGTAAAACAACATCTGCATCACAGGATATCAGAAGAAGAGAGAGGACAAGGGATTCAGAACCTATTTGAAGAAATAATGACTGAAAACTTCCTTAACTTGGTGAAGGAGAAAGACAAGTCCGGGAAGTTCAGAGTCCCAAACAAGATAAAAACCGAAGAGGCCCACACCAAGACACATCATAATTAAAATGGCTAAGGTTACAGACAAAGACAAAATCTTTAAGCAGCAAGAGCTTCCATAAGACAGTTAGCAGATTTCTCAACAGAAACATTTCAGGCCAGAAGGGATTAACAAGAAATATTCAAAGTGATGAAAAACAAGGACCTACAAGTAAGACTATGCTACCCATCAAGGATATCATTCAAAATTGATGGAAACTAAAGCTTTCCAGATAGGAAAAAGCTAAATAAGGTCATCATCACCAATACAGTACTACAAAAAAATGTTAAAAAAAAAAAAGAAGAAGGAAAAGGAGAAGGGGGGAAGGGAGGAGGGAGAGGAGGATGGGGAGGAAGGAGGAGGAAGAAAAAAGGAACAGAAACTTGTATAATAAAATGACAATAAATACATTCCTATCAATAATTACTTTAAATGTAAATGGATTAAATGCTCCTATTGAAAGACATTGAGTAGTTGACTGGATAAGAAAACAAGAGCCACACATATGGTGTCGATGAGAGATCCACTTCAGATCAAAAGACAAAGGGATGAAAAAATATTTCATGCAAATAGAAACAAAAAAGCCTAGATACAATACTTAGACTTTAAAATAGACTTTAAAACAAAGGTGATAAGAGACAAAGAAGGACATTACATAATGATAGAGATCAATCCAACAAGAGGATATAACCCTTGTAAACATTTATGCACCCAACAACAAAAAGATCACCTAAATTCATAAAGCAAATCTTGATGGGCATAAAGGAAGAGACTGACAGAAATACAGTCATAGTAGGGACTTTAACACCCCATTGACATCAATGGATAAATCTCCAAACAAAAATCAACAAAGAAATAGTGGCCTTAAATGACAAACTAGATCAGATGGATTTAATTGATATGTTCAGAGCATTTCAGAAAGGCAGAAAAACATCAATGTGTGAGAGAAAATTCAATCAGCTGTTTTTTGCATACTCCCAACTGGGGACCTGGCCTGCAACCCAGGCATGTGCCTGGACCAGGAATCAAATTGGTGACCTTTCAGTTCGCTGGCTGGCACTCAACTCACTGAGCCACGCCAGCCAGGCTCAGTTGCATTTTTAAACACCAATAATGAACTATCACAAAGGGAAATTAAGAAAACAAACCCATTTATAACTGCATCAAAAAATAAAATACCTTGGAGTAAATTTAGCCAATGAAGTAAAAGACCTATACTCAGAAAATCGTAAGACACTGAAGAAATTAAAGACACAAATCAATGGAAGTATATATACCATACTCATGCATAGGAAGAATTAACATTATTAAAATGTCTATACTACCCAAAGCAATCTATAGATCCAACACAATTTCTATTAAAATACCAATGGCGATTTTCACAGTACTAGAACAAATAATCCAAAAATTTGTATGGAACCACGAAAGACCCCAGATAGTCACAGCAATCTTGAGAAAGAAGAACAAAGTTGGAGGAATCATACTACCTGATATCACACTACATTATAAGGCTACAGTAATCAGTCTTCCGGCCAAGACAGAGGCGTAGGTAGACACACTGTACCTCCTTGCACAACCAAAATAAGGACAACAATTTAGAAACAAAATAACAACCAGAACTGACAGAAAACTGAACTGTATGGAAGTCCAACAACCAAGGAGTTAAAATAGACATATTCATCCAGCCGGTAGGAGGGGTGGAGTCGGGTCACGGGCAGAGAGAGGTCTCGGCAAAAAAAAAGTGTTGGCTTGCACACCCTGGGCATGCAAGCCTGCAGCAAGCGGACCCTGGGCACACAGGCCAAGGCTGGCAGATCCCGGGGCGTGGCGTGGCAATGGGCAGCACCAGCAAGGCAGCAATTGTGGAGTGGGGCGCAGTGTGCAAGGTGGCTGGCTGAACAGGCAGTCCCACATTCGCGTGCAGATAAACCAGGTGAAACTGGGAAGCAAGACAGACCGCGCAACCCAGGGTCCCAGCGGGAGGAAATAAAGCCTCAAAACCAATTGGAAACGCCTGTGGGGGGTTGCGGTGCTGGGAAAGATTCACAGCCTCACAGGAGAGTTTGCTGGAGAGACCCACAGGGTCCTAGAACATACATAAGCCCACCCACACAAGAATCAGCACCAGAAAGGCCCAGTTTGCTTGGGGGAAGCAGAAGAAGGGACTAAAATCCAACAGAGAGCAGAGCAAGCACCACTGTTCCCTCTCGGACCCTGCCCCACATACAGTGTCACAACCCAGCAACTGGGTTGCCCCACCCTGGTGAACACCTAAGGCTCCACCCCTCATACATAACAGGCGCAACAAGACCCTCCCCCCAAAAAAATGGCCCAAACAGAAGAACAGATCAAAGCTCCACAGCAAATACAACTAAGCGACAAAGAGATAGCCAACCTATCAGATACAGTTCAAAGCACTGGTGATCAGGATGCTCACAGAACTGGCTGGATTTGGTCACAAATTAGATGAAAAAATTAAGGCTATACTAAGTGAAATGAAGGAAAATGCACAGGGAACCAATAGTGTTAGGAAGAAAACTGGGACTCCAATCAACAGAGTGAATCAGAAGAAAGAAACAACCAAACAGAAAAGAATGAAGAAACAAGAATTCAAAAAAATGAGAGGCTTAGGAACCTCCAGGACATCTTTAAATGTTCCAACATCCGAATTATAGGGGTACCAGAAGGGGGAGAGGAAGAGCAACAAGTGGAAAACTTATTTGAACAAATAATAAAGGAGAACTTCCCCCATCTGAGAACTTCCCCCATCTGGCAAAGGAAATAGTCTTCCAGGAAACTCAGAGAGTCCCAAAGAAGGTGGACCCAAGGAGGAACACACCAAGGCATATCATAATTACATTAGTCAAGATAAAAATGAAGGAGAGAACCCTAGAAACAGCAAAAGATAAGGGGACAGTAACCTACAAAGGAGTTCCCATCAGAATGTCAGCTGATTTCTCAAAAGAGACCTTGCAGGCAAGAAGAGGCTGGAAAGAAGTATTCCAAGTCATGAAAGGCAAGGACCTACATCCAAGATTGCTCTATCCAGCAAAGCTTTCATTTAGAATGGAAGGGCAGATCAAGTGCTTCTCAGATAAGGTCAGGTGAAAGGAGTTCATCATCACCAAGCCCTTATTATATAAAATGTTAAAGGGACTAAGAAAAAGAAGACAAAAAACACGTACGGTAAAATGATAGCGAACTCACAATTATTACAACCACACATAAAACAAAAACAAAAACAAACTAAGCAATCAACTAGAACAGGAACAGAACCACAGAAATGGAGATCACATGAAGGGTTAGCAACAGGGGAGTAGGAGGAGAGAGGGGGGAAAGATACAGAGAATAAGCATAGATGGTAGGTAGAAAATAGGGGGAGGGCAAGAGTAGTATGGGAAATGTAGAAGCTAAAGAACTTATGACACATGAACATGAACTAAAGTGGGGGAATGTGGGTGGGAGAGGGGTGCAGGGTAGAGGGGAATGAAGGGGGAAAATGGGACAACTATAATAGCATAATCAATAAAATATATATTTTTAAAAAGGCTACAGTAATCAAAAAAGACAGAGAAACCAATGGAACAGAATAGAAAGCCCAGACATAAACCCACCCTTATATGGTCAATAAATATATAATAAAGAAGGCAAGATCTACAATGAGGTAAAGACAGTCTATCCAATAAATGGTGTTGACAAAACTAGATAGATATATGCAAAAAAAAATAAAATAAAACCCTCTTAGATCATATACAAAAATAAACTCAAAATGGATTAAAGACTTACATGTAGCCCTGGCTGGCGTAGCTCAGTGGATTGAGCTTGGGCTGCGAACCAGGCATCGCAGGTTCGATTCCCAGTCAGGGCACATGCCTAGGTTGCAGGCCATGTCCCCCAGCAACCGCACATTGATGTTTCTCTCTCTCTCTCCCTCTCCCTTCCCTCTCTAAAATTAAATAAATAAAATCTTTAAAAAAAAACTTATATGTAAAGACTGAAAACCATAAGAGTCCTAGAAGAAAACATAGGCATGAGCTGACTGATGTGGCTCAGTGGGTTGGGCATCATCCCCCAAATTGAAAGGTAGCCAGTTTGATTCCAGGTCAGGGCACATGTCTGGGTTGCAGGCCAGGTCCCTGGTTGAGGGCATGCAGGAGGCAACTGATAGATGCTTCTCTCACACATCCATGTTTCTCTCCCTCTTTCTCTCTCCCTTCCCCTCTATAAAAATAAATAAAATCTTAAAAAACATAGGCAGTAAAATCTCTGACATTTCTTTTAGCTATATATTTTCTTATATACCTTTCTTATATATGGAAAAAAATAAACAAATAGAACTACATCAAACTAAAAAGGTTTTGCATAGCAAAGGAAACCATCAACAAAATGAAAGGCAACCTACTGAATGGGAAAAGATATTTGGCAATGATACATCCAATAACAGGTTACTATCCAAATTCATAAAAAACTCACACAACTCAACATCAAAAAAAACAAACAATCTGCTTAAAAAGTGGGCAGAGGACCTGAATAGACACTTCTCCAAAAAGGACATGCAGATGGCCAATAGACATATGAAAATATGCTCAATGTGACTAATCATCAGAGAAATGCAAATTAAAATAAGATACTACCTCACACCTGTCAGAATGGCTATCATCAATAAATTAAAAGAAAAAAGTCTTGATGAGGATGTGGAGAAACGAGAAGGGAACTCTAGTGCACTGTTGGTGGGAATGTAGATTGATGTAACCACTGTGGAAAACAGTATGGAGGATCCTCAAAAAATTAAAAATGTAATTGCCTTATGACGCAGTGATTCTACTTCTGGATATATATACAAAGAAACCGAAAACACTAAATCAAAACAATACAAGCATCCTTGTGTTCACTGCAGCATTATTTACAATAGCCAAACTATGGAAGCTACCCAAGTAGATAAAAATAGATTAAAAAGCTGTGATACACACACACACACACACACACACACACACACACAATGGAATATTACTCAGACATAAAAAAGAATGACATCTTACCATTTGGGACAGCCTAGTTAGACCCAGAATGTATTATGTTAAATAATATGTTAGACAAAGAAAGACAAATACCCTATCATCACACTTATATGTGGAATCTACAGAGCAATATAAATAACCAAAAATAAATTCAAATCAGACTGACAGATACAGAGAAGAGACTGATGGTTTCCAGAGGAAGTAGGGGTTGGGGGACTAAGTGAAAAGAATGAAGGAATTAAAATGTATAAATTGGTAGTTACAAAATAGTAATGGAGATGTAAAGTACAGCACAGGGAATCTAGTCAATAATATTCTAATAACTATGTATGGTGCAGGAGGTACTGGAAATACTGGGGCCCACTATGTAAAGTATATGATTATCTAACCCCCATTCTGCACACCTGAAACTAAGACAAAATAATACTGAATGTAAACTTGTAATTGAAAAAATAAAATTAAAAAAAAAATAAATTAATAGAACACCCTAACTAATTACAAAATGGAGGCACTTTTACCACTGGCTGTTCACACCATAAAAGGAGAGAGGCAATCAATGCTTCTCCTGATGGAAGGACACACCCCACCTGCGTATGAGTTCTGTCCCCCCAAAAATACTAACCCTGAATCTAATTAAGCCACTAGATTCAACAATCAACTAACAGAATTACAAATACAGAGGACTGAAGAATATGTTAAAGGACACCACAAAGATGCCCAGTCCCTACCTCTGTTCTGTGGCCTCTTTACCTGAGGAATGTTCCTGAATTACTTGTTTTTCTCTCAGGGTAAAGTTGTTTGTTTTTCATCTTGCTACATTCTATGCATGCTGATTATTTCCTTTTAAATTTCTAGTGATTCTTCATTATCTACTCACATTTTTAAAATATCTTATTTTAATGGAAAAAGTGGATTCCTCTGCAATGCAGTACGCCCATTTCTCCCCTGTACGGCAGGGCCAGGGACCAGTGGTGTTACTGACATCTCATACATCCAGAACAGAGATACAGTACTCAAAAAATTAAGCAGAAGGAAAAGAGAAAGTAGACTACTCAAGGATACCACAGCTCTTCAGGTTTCTGATGTTTTATTATCTTAACAGAAGCACTAGCTAGAAGACAAACACAAAGAAGCAAACAGTGGGAAAGAGGCTTTTCATTGGTGAAACATTCCGAGTAATGGAAAGAAACATTTTCATCACAGTCAGTTTCAAACAGAGAGTAAATAGGAAAATCTTATATAAGAAACTCAAATTTGACAAAATGTAAAAGATTGGAAAAACAACAACAAACATGCAAAGCTTCATTCCAGTTGCAAAGGGATAGAGAAAGACAAATCTATTTATTATCTAGGGGAGTCACAGAAAATTCAAGCATCTTCTCTTTCTCAACTATGTCCTTCAAAAGATTTAAATTTCTACGTCCCAGCTTAGGTTAGGAGTTTCCCTCAACTCATTTTTCTCTTCTACTTTCTATTTTCATTTGGACCATAAAGTACAATTAAAATACACACTATGCACCAGAAACTATTAATATCATCTGAACTCCCTTTCATTAATGTTTCATTACATGTTTAAGTTCAGTCACATCATTTACTGCCATGACCTTTGCCCTTGCCACAGGATTGTTGGTCTGTATCAAAACAGTGTGCACCTGCATACAGGAAGGAGTCCCAACTTTGTGTTGGATATAATAACATGCCACTCCCCTGTCTGAAAAGTCCTGTCCACCAATCAATCATCAGCCAGCCTAAGAGTTCAGCACCAGGAAAATCTGCATTTACACCATCTTAAACTATTCCTGGACTGCTTTCTGTACTACTTCCCCAAGTATGTTATCAGCTCCCAAATAGCAGGGGACATACTTGGGTATCAGATGGCATATAGACAAACACTAGAGTAGATCCAGAGCAGGTTCCACACCAATATTCCCCCGTAGATATGGAATGCATTTACTCACCCAGTTCTCTTCTATCCTCCCAATGCTGTATTTGTCATCCCCACCTGGGTCACTGTGCTGCTTCTGCTCAGCATAAAATTCCTGGAGAGCTGCTAAGGCGTGGAAAGAAAGCTGGGGGACATCATCATCTTCCAAGTCACACATCTCACAAATTGTCTATGACCTGAAGATAAGTAAAAGTGCTTCTTCCCATCAAATAACAAATAAAAAATGCTTATCTCACAGCAAAGTACCAAACTGAAAGTGAGTTTTTTTAAAAAAGGGAAACGTATTTAAGAGATCAAACATCTACAGAGGTCTTCCATTCAAATGCAGTTTCCCTTTAAAGGTACGTAGTTTTTACAAATGCAATTTTCAGATTTTTATGATACCCTGTAGAACAAAACTTTTCCTAAGTATCTAAAGATATTTTGCTTCCTTCTGGTACCCCAAAAGGCCATATGCTGACAGTATCCAGCAGATTCTCTGAATCAGAGATCTTTTTATACTTGAACATTACTGTTTAGGTGATCTAAGGCTCCTGGCTGTTATTGATAGGATAAATAATGGGCTGATTTTTTTTTTTTTTTTTAAAGAGGAGCACAGAAAGAGCTACGAAAAACAAGGGGCAGCAGAAGAAAGGGAAGAAAAGTAAAACAAAGGGAGACAAGGAAGGTGTTTTTGTAAGAATGGATGGCCAACACAATTACTTCTTCAGGTACCTCCCAGTCAGTGAAGACAGCTATGTCTGCCCACGACCTCTACCAACTGCTAGTTCCAGGGCTCCTCAAACCACCCTCATGTTCAGTAATTTGTTAGAAAGCCTTACAGAACTCACTAAGGGCAATTATACTCACAGTTATTAAAGGGAAAGGGTACAAATTAGAGCCAGCCAAGGAAGAGATGCAAAATCCTGGAACATTCCAAACAGGAAGCTCCCATTGCCCTCAGGAGGCACCACTCTCCTGGCATCCACGTGTGTGTGTCAGGGTATAGTCTATATTGAGGCTCCATGGCATTGCCATGACTGACTAAAAAAGTGCTGCTCCCCCAGTTGAAGTCAGTCCCTAGCTCCTGTCCCCAAGGCTGGTATGGCCTGAGGGCCCTCCATGAATAACAGACATTTCTGTCACTTGGGAAAACGTTTACAGGTTACCTATCAAAGGCCACACCTGTATTTGGGTGAAATAAATTCCTTACTACTCAGGAACCAAACCCATTTATATAAATCAAAAGTTATTCTTAGCACAAAACAGCGTACTATTTGCTTTTTAAAACATTGTGTCTAAAGTTTACAGCAAGTGAAATGTTGAAAGTCAGCATTCAAGAGCTTTGTCACATTGCCCCCTCCTACTCTAAGGCATATGTGGGTGTATCTGATACAGTCTTGGCCTCAGGCCCCAGCCACCAAGGGCAACTAGAAAAGCAAGACTCTTACTGGAGGAATTCCCCAGGCCTAGGAATAGTGTCCAAAAGATGCAGAGTAGCCACTTAAAATGAGAAATACCTCTTGATGCAACTTTTTTCTTCTTTTCAAAATCAAAAAGCCAGATTTTCCACCTAAAATCCTACAAACAAAAATAAAACCTGGTATGTACCGCCTACTGACAAACCAGTGTATTGTCACGAATTTCAAGAATATGTAAGTCACAAAGTTACAGAATACATAAAGTATAACCAAGTCCACTTACATGAAGTTCAAAAACAGGCAGATAAAAGCAAGTGAATAAAAGCCTCAAGATTAAAGATTAAAGTTCCTTCTGGGAGTGAGGAATGGGCTTGGAAAGAAATACACATAAAAATTCCCCAAATGTTTACTGCATTCCAACAGAGACCTGTAGATTTGTTTCTGTAAGTAAAAAGTACCTGAAGTGGCTTCTAGTTTATGCCTCCTGAGAGTACTGAAGGACTGAAATGTGTCATTTTAGTTTACTGGATTAAAAAAAAAAAAGAATAAATTTCCAGCAAAGCACAGTAGGAGCTATTATTAGGCTGGAGCATTTCCAAGTGGAAATTCCACAGATTTCCACTTGTGTGCAAGCTGAGCTGAGAGAAACTGCAACAGCACAGAAAACTGATTGCAAACCACTAGGTTTCATTTTGATTGAGTTATTTCAGGATTGAACGTTGTTTTCATTCAGGTAAAGAACTGGGCAACTATTAAAATCCAATGCCTCATGGCAGAGATGAGTGACAGACAACCTAGGTAGGCCTAGGAGTGGAAAATCACCAGGTGGAAAACTATACCACAGGAAACTGCCTGCCAACCCTATCCAGGACAAACAGATGCCTGGCTACGACTGGGTCTGGAGTCGGCCTATCGGGTATAACAGGATGCAGCTTTAACTTGAACCTGACAAGATGTATCAAGAACAATGGTCAGCCCTGGCTGGCGTAGCTCAGTGGATTGAGTGTGGGCTGCAAACCAGGCATCGCAGGTTCGATTCCCAGTCAGGGCACATGCCTTGGTTGCAGGCCATGTCCCCCAGCAACTGCACATTGATGTTTCTCTCTCTCTCCCTCTCCCTTCCCTCTCTAAAAATAAATAAATAAAATCTAAAAAAAAAAAAAAACATTTAAAAATTAAAAAAAAAAAAAAAGAACAATGGTCAGCAGAAAGGGCACTGAGAAACCAGCTCTAGCTAATCAGACTCTGACACTCCAACCAGTTACCCTTCACGGGTTTTTGTGCTTGAAAACCCTGCCCTAAGAACAACCAAGTGAGTCTTAACCTCCCTTGGTTGGCTCTACTTACTCTACTTTCCCCTGCAAGTCCCAACTTCCCTTGGTTGGCTCCACTTCCCCCTCTTACTCTCCACTAATAAGCACTTCCCCCTCTTACTCTCCACTAATAAGCCCTGCTGCTTGACTCACTGCATCCATCTGGTTTCTCAAGTGACTCCTACCTAACAATGAAGTGTACAAGCTGTTCCTGATTAAAGTTTTATGACCCTGCCTAGAAGATCTGAAAGACAAAGTGTGTGTGTGTGTGTGTCCATATACATTCCTACAGATACACACATATGTATGTCCTTGTTGTAAATAGGAATATTTGAATTTATATTTATTAATACTAAGAAGCACTTTCCACAGCAGCGTCTCTGGAGAAGGGCTTTGAAATTGCAGCTTGAAATCTGTTATCAAGTCATTTAGAAATGTGAAAACTGTAAAAAGAAACTAGTTGACTTTTAAGTGCAAAACAAAGAATTCTAAAGAGCAGTTTAAGTAAACTGTCTTTCATGGACGTAAAAAGAATTAAATTTTAAGCTACATTTTAGCATGAATCTTATTTTTAAATTTTTCTTAAAAGTTTATTTTAAAGCTGATCAATTTGATAATTGTTCACTGAGGCACTACTTTGTACTAAGCACTCACTGTCTTCGTAATAGTAATCACAGTCCCTCTCAGAGCTCACATTCTGTTGAGGCAGACAGATCATAAACAGAAATAAAATATATGCTGAACAATGAAATATAAGATCAATGGAAGGATATTTGGAGTAAAGGCTGCAATATTAGCAATCATAGACTATTTCCTACATCACTGACATGAGTTAAGACTGTATCACTTGCCACATGGGGAAAAATTGATGATGTAAACACATCACTAAAGACTAAATTAAATGAACTTTGATGTGCTAATTTTTTGTCACTTTATTATCTTCAACATTATGTAAATTTCCTGAGTTTGTGAAATTGCTGGGAAAGGGGTTTCCAAGTCCAAAAGAGTTGGTAAGTGCTGTTATATTATTAAACTGACATTCAGTTTAATGTGGCACTCACAGAAAGTAAGATTTGCCCCCCAGGGGATATCTGGCAAAGTTTGGAGACAGTTTTAGTCATCATAACTAAGAAGCGTACTGCACACATCTAATTGGTACAGGCTAGGAAAGTAGGTCAATTCCCTGTAATTTATGGGACAACTCTCCACAACAAAGAACTACATGACCCGAAATGTCAACAGCGCCAGGGTTGAGAAGCTGCGCTGTGATGATGTGTAAGCCCACCATTAGAAAAGATGCATTTACTGCCATGGGTCAGAAAAAAGGAGCATGTGAGGGTGGATGGTGACAGTGAGGCAACGGGTGGATTATCTAGCACAAAAGCCCAGGCACGTTCATGTGCAGCCTCCGCATAGTGAGCAGACTCCTAATGGGCTGTGCTGTCACTTTGTCTCCTTAGACAGTACTTGACATAACATAATTAATGTAGTCTACAAAGGAATGCGTAAAATTCTTCAGCTTCCGTATGTCAACTTCTCATAACACAAGCCCTCCGCCCTCTACTGCCTCAAGTCGTACAGGCTCCCATTACCTCCGCAGGAGATTCTGGGAAGGTGGTGGTTGCGTTAACCAGAATCCACCCCCACCCCCAAGCAGGGCTGCCAATCGAGAAGACCCTCCTCCTACTCACAAACGGAAGCGCTTTCCGGGCCTCACTTCCTTCCCGTCTTCTTACAAGGACTTACCCTATCACCTAAAGCTCTACTCCTGCTGTTGTTTTAAACTCTATGAAATTAGGTGCAAGTTATGTCTAGTGGGATACGATCATAAACATCCACTCCTGCCCTCTTCCCCCTATGCAACCACAGGCAGCCTCACGGCCTCTACGTCATTGCTGCGCGACAACTCCGAGCGGCCAGAACCCTCCTGTGACCCTCTGATCTCTGACCCGGGCACCCCAGGGCCTCCAGCCCCAAACTCCCTCACATGGCACAGACTTCCGAGGGTCGCCGGCCAAGCCCAAACATCACTGATTGCCCCATCTCCCCAAAAGCACCGGGAAACAGGAAGTACAGCCAACCCCCGACGTGAACGTCCACTCACCACCACGTGTGGGGCAGTCGCCTGCAGCCCGGGGTGTGGGCGGGGCCTGCTGGGCAGCGCAGGTGCGTGCGCACACCCGAAGGTTAGAGCGCCTGCGTCTCATTCCCGTGTTAGCCGTGCGCAAGCGAACTTGTGGTGCTGTTTTCTCCACGAACGGTGGTTAATTCAACTAAAATTTAAGGCCCCACATTCACATGTGGTAGATAAAAATCAGGGGAACACCTTCTGAGCGAGCATCCCAGTCCCAGGTCAGACATAGAAGCCCAGGGTTACAGTGCTGGGACAAATAAGGCCTCATAATTTCTGGTTGTAAACAAGGTGGGCGCTGGGATGGTGGAAAAAACTGCTGGTTTCTCAGGAGAGCTGGGAACTAGATAAACCCACCCACTCTAGGAACCATAGCCAGGACAGCAGCTGGAGGGGAGCCAGTTGCATAAGGGAACTGGGTGAAGTGACTGGAAAAGGGGCAAGTGAAAGGCAAGCCCACAAAAGTCTGCCACCAGCAGCATGGGTCCCTCTCCAACCCCTCCCCCCCACACATGGAGCCACAAAGCATCGAAGCAGGTTGCCCAACCCTGGCAACACCCAAGGCTCTGCCCCATGAAACTTAACAGGTGAGCCAAGACAGGAAGTCAAAGCTGCTCTACCTACTACATAGACATAGGGAGTCTGCCCTCCCGGTGCCAAAATGAGGAGACAAAGAAATATGGCCCAAATGAAGGAACAGAACAGAACCCCAGGGAAAGAACGAAGTGATTCCAAGACAGCCAACCTATCAGACACAGAGTTCAAAACAGAGGTGTGGTCAGAATGATCAGAGATCTCATTGAATAAGACAAAAGAATAAGGGAAGAAATGAAAACCTATACTAAGAGAAATAAAGAAATATCCATAGGAAACGACGAGTGAAAGGAAGGAAGCCAGGATTCAAATCAACAATTTGGAACAAAAGAAACATTCAACCAGAACAGAAATAAAAAAACAAGAATTAAAAAAAGGGGGGGGAGGCTGGGATGGGAGTAAAAGGCAGAAAACTGCACTTGAACAATTAAAATCTAAAAAAAAAAAAGAGGAGAGTTTAACAAGACTCTGGGACATATCCAAAAGGGCCAACATCTGAACCACAGCGATACCAGAAGAGGAAGAACAAGAAATTGAAAACTTACTTGAAAAAATAATGAAAGAGAACTACCCTAATTTGGCAAAGGAAATAGACATACAAGTCCAGGAACCACAGAGTCCCAAACAAGTTGAACCAAAAGAGGTCAACACCAAGACACATTGTAGTTACAATGGCAAAGGTTAAAGATATAGAGAGAATCTTAAAAAACAGCAAGAGAAAGGCAGAGAGTTACCTACAAAGGAGTTTCCTTAAGACGATCAGCTGATTTCTCAAAAGAAAATTTGCAGGCAAGAAGGGGCTGGAAAGAAGTATTCAAAGTGATGAAAAGCAAGGACCTACAACCAAGATCACTCTATTTAGCAAATCCATCATTTAGAATGTAAGAATAGATAGTTTCCCAGACAAGGTAAAGCTAAAGGAGTTTATCATCACCAAGCCCTTAATATGAAATGTTAAAGGGACTTATTTAAGAAAAAGATCAAAACAATGAACATTAAAATGACAACTCACAACTATCAATAACACAAAAACAGTAAACAACTAGAACAGGAATGGAGATCATCTGGATGGTTATGAGCTGAGAGGGGGACGGGGAGGATGGGGTAAAGGTACAGGGATTTAGAGTGTAATTGGGTAGGTACAAAATAGGGGTTGGGGCTTAAGAATGGTACAGGCAATGGAGAAGACAACTTATATGCATGACCCATGTACATGAACTAAGGGGGGAGGGTGTTGCTGGAGGTGAGTACCAGGCAAAGAGGGGCAAAGGGGGAAAAACAGGGACAACTGTAATAGCATAATCAATAAAATACACTTTAAAAAAAAAACCCTCTAGCAAAGTGCCTGGCACATAAAAAGCATTTGTTAAACCTGGCAGTTACCAAATCCTAAGTGATATATTTTCCAATCCGGAAGGCAATCAATCCATATTATGTTCCTACCTTCCTCAACTTCATTTTCTTTATCAATTTCATTACGGTGCTGTTTTATATATTCTGCACAATTGCCTTAAATCCTTTCTGGCATAAGTTGAGGATATAAATAAATGACTCAACTGCCAAATAGTAACAGTACATAACACAGGCTTACAATTTGAGGGGTACCATAATTTCCGTTATGAATACTGTTTCCTGGACTATAGCAATCCATGCATTACTTTTACTTTGATAGCTCTGAACTGATGATAAGTCTACTAAACCAAGTATTTCAAAACCAGGCATAACTTAGCAAAGAAGCAGGAAAGAAAATACATAAAACAAACTAAAATCAATAATGTGAACCAAGAACCAACTTTTATGATGGTACTTTCTTCACAGAAGTGTAAAAAACATAGGAGACTGCCTTGACCTATAATTTACAAGTCATGTTAAAACAAATTTTTGGTTTGAAACATATCTTTTTAGACTTTAGAAGTTGCAATTGCTTTCATAGCATGTGAAATGCAATACTTACCTTCAGATAACATGTGTTATAATGTTATTTTTACCATTAAAGTGACCAGAGATGTCAGTCAGGAAGTTCAGTTATACCTCCACCAACAGTGCTGATTGCTCATACAGCCTGCTCACAGTAATACATGAAGATTAAAATTTTCCTCATAAAGGATCTGCATTGTAATTTAGTGCTTTTACAAACCATAAACAATTTATCAAAGGCAATTTGATACTCTGAAAGGAAAACTATTTGACAAGTAAAACTGGACTTAAGATGCTTTCAAATCTATTTTAGTTCAGGAATTATTCCTTTTGTGTTTTCAAAAGTGATTTTTGTTCATCTCACTCTTCAGAAACAATGCATAAAAGAAACGAAAAGCCCTGGCTGGGTGGTTCTGTTGGTTGGAGTGTCAGCCAGTACACCAAAAGGTTGGGGATTCAATCCCTGGCCAGGCCACTCACCTAGGTACCAGTTCAGTCCTTGGTTGGGGTGCAAGGGGGAGACAACCAATAGATGTTTTCTTCTCTCCCCCTCCCTCTCTCTAAAATCAATAACCAACATGTCCTCAGGTGAGGATTAAAAAACAAAACAAGGAATGAAAATTACTTTGGAAAAGATCTTTATTTTTACTTGACTTTTACAGAGAGAAATACATCAATGTGTTTGTTCCACTCATTGATGCATTCATTCATTGGCTACCTCCTCTATGTGCCCCGACCAGGGATGGAATCTGCAACCTCAAGGGACAATGCTTCATCCAACTGAGCTACCTGACCAGAGCTGGCAATACTCTTAGGATAAAGATGAAGTTAGACTCACTTTTCTTTTATAAAAATAAGTACTAAAATTATAAGAATACAGATTCAGATGTTTTTCTTCCATTCTTGAAGTGTTTTATCACCAGATTACTCAAATTAACCTAAGCATGTTGCAAAGGGTGCTTCTGAATTCTAGTCCCATTGATACTTTGAGAAGAAACTATTAAATAAAGTGAGGAAATCTGATTGAGATCTTCTAGGGCAGTGTAGTAAAGTCCTTAACTTCACACAGGAAAGATACTTCTTTCACTTCTCCAATTCATAAAGAATTAGTGATACAAGAAACTCCCTTTGGAAATCACTGTTAGGGTTTTTTGTTGTTATAGGAATGAGTAAATTCAGTAGAAACTAAAAACCTTGACTTAAATAGACCAATTTTCTTGTATAAAGTAAATAACACAGTGAACTCTATCACAATACCATCATGGTGGTGTGGCAGGGGCTATACGGTCACACTGTACTGATGTGAAGTTATCACAGTATTTTAAAATAATGACTATCAGGTATTAGACTTTGTGTAAGGGCACACTTACCTAATGCAACAAAATGTGTTCTTATAATTTTTTTTAAGATTTTATTTATTTATTTTTAGAGAGGGAAGGGAGGGAGAGAGAGAGAAACATCAATGTGCAGTTGCTGGGAGACATGGCCTGCAACCCAGGCATGCGCCCTGACTGGGAATCGAACCTGCGATGCCTGGTTTGCAGCCCGCGCTCAATCCACTGAGCCACACCAGCCAGGGCACATAATTTTTAAATATAATAGAATTTATTGAGCATCTACTATATTTTATCCATCAGCATGTTTTAATTTTTTTTCTTTGGAAGAATAATTTACACAGAAAGAGTTCAGTAGGGTACTGATTTACGTACTAGAATTTAGATGGTACGCTGCATTAGTGCTATATGTATGGAATGTCCTGGCAAGATTTTTCTCATAAATTTCACCAAATACACCCTTTACTTCCACTTAGTTTTAAAAGAAAGTAAAACTGAACTACCATTTGTGATTATAAAGAATGCACATTGACCCAATCTTGTATCCCATGGTTACAAATCAAACAAAATGATTCATAATATACTCAACATACCAAGCTATCATTTGTAAACCAACCATATTTTAGAGAGCATGATTATTTTAAAAATGTCTTTTAAAAAAACAATACCAGATTTCTGTATTTAGGACATTCAAAATAATCTATGGCTCTCTCAAATCACAGATGATTAATTAGCCTGTGTCCCATGTCCTGCCCTTTATAATTAAAGAGGGAATATGAAAACTCAAAACAACTCTACTTAGTCCTCTTACACCTGAATTTTCTTTATCCACTCTTGGAGTAAAATCAAATCTCAATACAACCTACGAAATACCATTATAAATCAATGAATATTCACAGCAAAATCAAGTTTAAAATCAATATATTTAAAAATGTATTCTCTTTCTTAAAAAAAATTAACTTTTCATTGCACATTTATACAAGATTTAAGGTTAGGTAAAGAGTGAAAGTCGGCTTGTCATAGCAGAATGACTAATTTTCCACATTCCCTGAAAGGCCAAAAAGAATGACCCAAACCACTAAAATTCTTTACTACAAATATACTCCAAATTCAATGATTTAACTAGTAACTCTGAATATGTTTCTAAGACTGTGAGCTGACATAAAAATAAATAAATTTATAGAATATAAACAAAACTTTTTCTTTCTGAATCCTGAATATTCTATTAGGGCTGGGTGTTCTCCCAGAAGGTAATGTAAATCTTTATTTTATCTATACAGGTATAACGTCTTATACCTTTTTCTTATTTTTTTAATTGTAACTGTATAATGTCCCCAGTGTCAATCATCCTGTGATGTTAAATGAACTGGTATCATTTCAGTTTCATAAAACAGTCTAACTAAATACCCATGAACAAATCACACACAGTCAAAACAAAAATGTAATAAAAATATTTAGTTAAAAGACACATAATAACTCCCATTTATGGATTTAAAAATACAAATAAAATTTTATCAATTTGATATTCAGCTTTTAACTGGCTCAACACATAGCCTTGATTTATTTCCTAAAATTGTATTGTAGCATCTTTTGAAAAATTAAATGCAACTTTATACCTTTGTAAGTAACATTAATAGAGGTAAATTAACAGTACACTTGTCCCTGGGTCTCCCCCAAAAACTGAAGTCTTAGTGTAAGTTTAAAATTTTAATTTTTATAAATTTTTAAAAATTGTACACGTGCTTTATGGTAGCAACATCAATATTTGCAATCTGTCATAATTTTATGTGATAGACGACACTACACCAGAAAGCCTAAACTCAGAACACACTTGAGATCAGATTTCTGTTAAGATGCATAGTGCAGGTGCAGTATTTAATTTCAGGCTAAGAAGGTAAGCTATTAGTACATACCTGGCAGCTCCTAATAGCTGAGGCCTAAGAATCTAGACTGAAAAGGAGAAAACCTCTCCACTGCTGGGAAAGCCTAGGAACAAATGAGTAGCAAACCCCAAGGGGTGAGGAGGACTAGGCCGGTGTGCATGTGAACCTGAAGATGCTCATGTGCAAGCCACTCCTTCCATCACCATCACCATCTCAGAGTACCTCAGTCTTCACAGACTTAAGACAGGGAGCTAGAGGCCATAAAAAACAGATCATTCCACCTCTAGAGCAGAGTGGATGCCCATTATTAAGCTTGTTCTTTAACCTGAACCAAATATATTCTTTGGCTAAATATGTCATGGGTTCCCATTATAACTGACCCAAAATACTTCACATCTTACATCTAAATTAAAATGTTTAAAGTTCAACTTCAACCATGGCACTTCATATCAATTTGAGCTCAGCAATATACCTAATTTGGACATTTCTTAATTTTAGAAAATCAATTTTTAAAGAATTCTAAAATGCAGTGTTTTCAGAACATAGTTATTTACCAAGTCAGAGGATATACAATCACATTTTAAAATAATTTAAAACATTGTATCCTCAAATCAGTTCTGTTGTTTTATAGAATTTAGAGAAAGTTGTGTTAAAAACACATATCCAAATCAACTCCTTATTCTCTCGTTTAAAAAAAAACCTAAGAAATATTGAGGTTCCTTCTGACTTAACAATGAATATTTTATTCAGGAACCAGTAACGATAATTATCTGTCAGAGAGCTAACTTAGTAAAGTCTAATGATGACCATCTCTAATGACAGAGGTGGCAAACAGAGACAAGTAAAATTGTAACAAAGGGAGTAGTTTAAGGGTTAAATTGACATGGTCTCCTAGGGTACTCAGACTTGAAATCAACAGTTCCCTTCAATCTTGAGGGGTTCATACATGTACTAACAGAAATGAGAAATATGGTAGCTTTACAAATACAAACCAACATTTTTTGTAAAAGAGAAAGTAAATCACAGACCGCAAGGCGAGTGCTATTGGAGGACTGCGCTATACAGATGCTGGGTTTTGAAATGAAAATTGTGAAAAAGAGTAGTAATCATCTCATCTGAACAGAATAATGTCATATAATTAGATACATGGCTTACAATGAAATGATTAAGTTTTTAAAATTAGTTTGAAACAGATTGCGAAGTTGTTTTGTTTTTTTTTTTTACATAAAATGTCACACTCTATACCAGGAGAAAACTCAATACAGTAAGATTAACATGCTACTATCTTCCAACAAATTAAAAAACAGCAAGAAAGAAAGACCCAAATAACTGTGAAAAGGACACTGCAAAGTAGTCATGTACTCTAGCTGCCCAGGCAGCCACCCGTCCAGAGGGAACCATGAAAAGCCCAATCCTGTGACAGAGCTACAAGGGCATAGTGGCAGGTACTGTTACACCAGTTCCAACTGTGAAAGTACAAAGTCCACAGAGATTGCGCCTCAGGAAACGAATGGGCCCAGGAAGATAAAAATCAGACAACGAATGAACCAAAAAGCTAGAAACTAGAGGTTAAAGGTTACTATGCATGAACATAAATTTCATATAGCACAAAATTCTAAAATAATCAAATACTTGACAGTATCCCTTTAACATATATAAACAGGGAGGGGCACAAATAATATTCTAGTTTTAAAACTCTTTGGACAACTTAACAGTCAGTTTTAACAGTAAAAATCAATTTACTAAAATTAAGCAAGTGTTCTTAACCTCCCCTGGGCCAAGAGCATTAAAACGAAACCCACAAAAATGAAAAGCCAACAAGCATAGCTAAAGACAAATCTGGACAAAAAAAAAAAGAAAAAAGACCCAAACTAAACAAATACCAATCAGGAAAACACACACACACACACACACACACACACCTTGAAAGAGTCTAGCTGCTACAGTTAAGTGGTGTCCCCATTACCTAAAAAACAGTGTTGCCCCTTTTTTCCCATTTGCCGCTAAGTACATTCTGGTGATATCGGAAGGCTTATTTGGTCCACTGCGAAGTGCATATTGGTTTTATTAACAGTCACCTAATGATACTGCATTACGATCAACAGCATCTGGGCAAATTTAGTACATACATTTCCATCTAAGTAACAGTTATTAAATTCAGATGCCTTTTTATTTCCCAAGCATCCCTTCCCTACTTACCTTTGTTTTTAAAAACTTGACTACAGTTTTGTCATGGCCAGTGGACCTAGCCAGTCAGCTGTGTGTCTCAGTCACTCTGCAAAGGGACAATACTCATTACACAGAGACACGTGTGGCTTATGACCACTGAGAAGGTGTGCAGAGCTGGGAGACATACCACACCAAGAACAATGCAAAATAGTGGTTACTGGTGCCATGACTTCCAGGTTCGTTAAGGGGAAAAAAGAAATCTAAAAATAAATGAATGGTTCAAAGTATTTTTAAAAACACAATGAAATGTGTATTTCATGAAGAGTGAGTGACATTAATTTTTTCTTAGCTGTTTTAAGATTATTTTGTTCCCCCTCCGCTGTTACTCGATGGTGACAACTAACAGAAATGGTTCTCAAAGCCCTGGCTCCAGCTCTGCGTCAACAGGTGTCTAAGGTAGCATGCCAAGCTGGGTGTAACTTAGATGCTCCTGTTTTGGTAACTTTAACTGCCAGTAGCAGTTATACCATGCAATCCAGACAGTAACACCGCATTCCAAGGACAGTTTAGCACAGAGATATCAAGAGCACAGCAGGACACCCCTCCCCTGAAACAGTGTCACTGTGCCATGTGACTCTGACATGTGCCTGTGGTTTATAAATTAGCTTTCATTTCCATAATTTAAGGGAAGCATGACAGTAGTAAAATCCTGATTACAATCAACTAGACGGTCAAAGTGGATTTTTGTATCTTATAAATTTACATGCCTCCTGTGAAATGAGGATATATCCACTCCAACATAATTACTGTCCCTAATGCCCCAATGTCTAAAATCTGCAGTAGTCACTCCCATCCTTTAAAATACTTATTGCTTAAGCAAGCCATTCAGAATAGAATACTACAGCCATGGCTAAGAGGCTGGATAGAAACATACTCAAAGAGTTAGACTACATATGGAGAAGCCTCCATTTCCCTCACAAAGCAACATGAATATGCCACAACAAGGGCACCAAGTTCAGAGGAGCTTACACCCTATCCACTCCTAAGCCTTGGGACTGAATTTCTTACTAAAACAGATCTGCTTTCTTTTGTCCTTTCTTCTTAAAATTAAGACAATGAAATGGCTACAGTTCCTAAAGTACTTTTTAGGAAACAAAAATATACTTGTATTTTCCTCCTCAAGTCCAGGCATCGGAGTTTGACTAAAGACCTGTATTCCACAAAAACTGCCACACCAGGCAATGTTAGGAGGCCAGTGAGCACCTGCCAATGCCTTCCTCCTTCCAAACTCAGAACTGAATCACTGGGAGGAAAAGCACCAAAGTGCAAAGCCTTTTCCAAGTTTTCAGCATCTCTTGCATTTATTCAAACCTTCTGGGGTAGCAGAGGGGAGAAGTTTATTAAAATGAAGAATCCCATGGCCTACAAACAGAAATTCTGACTCTGAGAGCCCGCAGTTGGGCTCAGCTCCTCAGCACTGCAGGTGGTTGATGGAAAACATTTGAGAAACATCGCCAAGCATACAAGTATATAGCCACCCAATTATTTCATGATGAGAATTCTAAACTTTGGCTAGCCACCTAACATTTGACAAAGAAGGAAAAGGCACTGAACATTTCACGGTGCCCATATCTGTTCGCACATATATGAAATTTCATTTTGAAAAGGTTAAATCGCCAAACCTACAGAACACTTGTGACCGACTGCGGTCACCTAACAGCAAATGTTGACTGGAGGTGAGCTCTCCTGTCTCACTGTATTGGTTACATGTCAAACTGCCAATCTCTCCTAAACCCCAATGGCCAAGGAACTGAGGACAGGACAAGACTCGACTTTTAGCAATTCAATGCACTTTGCAGAAAGGATCTAAATTAAGCATAGAGTTTTGTTCTTTATTTTACACATAGGAGACCACCAACATTTGCCATAAACTCTTCTAAACTCTTTAGGAAGGCCATCTTCTGTTTCCGATCCAGTGTAGGAGGGGTGCTGCTTGCAGTGAGCTTGTTGAAGGCATCTGCTAATCTCTGGTAAATAATGGGATCTTGCTGACTTGACAGTAATGATTCAACCAATTCAGAGTACTCCGCCTATCAAAGAGAGAAAGTATATGTAAGAACACGTCTTCCTCAAGCAGCACACAAGTGGGTCCTATCAATTATTGGACGACAGGATTCTAAGAGGCAGAGTCTGCTAGCTTTTCTTCACAGCACATATTCTAGGTTCTGTCTCAACCTTCTCCACTGGTAACACGCCTGTTGTAACAATGCTCCGAGGCAACCTCTGTTTACATTCCCATTTTACAGGTGGGAGTTCTTATATACAGCGAGATTACCTAGTATGTACAAGAGCACAATGCCTTTGAGCAAGAATGCAGGCTGTCTGGCACCAATTTTGTTGTGTTGCCTCTTCTGCATTTTCAAAGCACAAAGTCAGCAACCTTTCAACAGTTTCTCAGAGGTTTTTATAGACACCATGTCCACATAGCTTTGCAGACAGCAGGTCACACAAACACAGGTGGGAGATGGCAGAGTGGGAGAAGGGTTATTTCAGTCCTTTCTCAATGTGGAAGTAGAACATTGGAATGGCTGCACACCTACGGCTCAAATCAGCACTGTGCTCAGCAGTTCTGGGAGAAAGAACAGGAGGAGGTAACAATAACAAGTGTGTGTGTGTGTGTGTGTGTGTGTGTGTGGCTTTTCTATTTTTAGTGCTCTCTATAACAAAGCCTTATACAAATGAGTGGTTGTGACATTAAAGGAAATGAAACCAGGGCAGCTTTCCAAGACAAACTCTCAAAAAAGGGGGTCTGCCACTTTTTTAGTAGCTTCCTACAACATCAGGATGGACTAAACTGGTAAAACCACACATTAATGACATTTGGAAGAGTAGGGCACAGCACCCTAAGTCAGCCAGGCATGGAGCCAGAGTGGCTACCTTTGGTGCCCCCTCTGAAGGACAGGCCTCTTCACAGGGGAAAAGAAGGAACATGAACCATGCCCCTGTTAACATGAAATGCCTGTATCTCTGGGCCAGACCAGCAGGACATCATCCTCACCAATCCCAAACTCCTGCTCTCTGCTCTACAATGTGTGAAGTTTTCTTTAAAGATTTTATTTATTTAGCTGACTGATTTGGTTTAGTGGGTTGGGAGTTATCCTGCAAAGCGTAAGGACACTGATTTGATTTCTAGTCAGGGCACAGGCCTGGGTTGCAGGTTTGGTCCCCAGTCAGGGCTCGTATGAGAGGCAACCAACTGATGTTCTCTCTCGCATCAATGTTTCCCTCTCTTTCTCCTTCCCTTCCCCTCTCTCTAAAAATAAATAAATAAAATCTTTTTTAAAAACATTAAAAAAAGATTTTATTATTTTTAGAGAGAGGGGAAGGGAGGAAGAGAAACATCAATGTGAGAGAGAAAGATCGATCAGTTGCCTCTCACATGCACCCCAACCATGGACCAAACCCCTAACTCAGGCATGTGTCCTGACCGGCAATCAAAGCAGTGACCTTTCGCTTTGTGGAACAATGTCCCACCAACGCAACTCCACTGGTCAGGCCATGAATGTTTTTAAAAAGGTAATCAGAATGTAACCTCTTATGTATGTAGGGATAAGAAGCCCACCTTCCTACTAAGAACAGGAAGTCAAATGACAGAGAAAGGCCCCTGACTACAATGGGCACCATCTCAGGAAATGAACTTCTGAGCACCTGCAACTTGGGGCACAAACAGTTTGGGAAGCCTGCCAGAAGGGGATCTTCAAAATAGTATGATGACCACCTTGAAATCCTATCTTTATAAAACAATAAAGAATGAACTTCTCAGCTCCAATCACAGCAAATGCTATGGCCTCTACACTTCAAAAAAAATGTCACAGTTCCTCTGGCAAATCACTTGGTCAGACTGGGACATGTGTGCAGGGGGCATCTGATGATCAAATATGATTCTTTCTCATACACTGAATGGGCACTTAAAACAGGGAAGGGAGACAGGTGAACCAGCATAACTTCTTCTGTTACATTTACGCCACATCAGGAAGTGCTTCAATCTTTAAAGACTCAAACAAGAAAGAAGGGAGAGAGGGAAGGAAAGGGAAAGGAAAAGAGAAGAGAAAAAAAGAAAAAGAACGTTGTTTCTATATTGTAGTATAGAATAAACACTGTTGGTCCCCATGCTCTCTAAAGGCAGCCTCTTCTGGGTCTCTGGTCTCACTCACCCAGTTTTCCTTATAAAACTGAGTTCCTCAAGTACAAAAGCATGCCTCCATTATCCTCTCACATCTGACTCCTGGTTCCTAGCAGTTACTTCCTAGCATGACAAGCTTTAGGGCAAAGGATGGTTCCAGAATGGAAAATAAATGCTTATTTACTGATCATTAACTAGTCTGACACACAAGAGAATAGTCCAGAGCTAGTGAGGCAGTGAAGAAACGGAGCCTGACCATAACAAAGCTGCAGCCCTGATGCACAGACCCTCTAAAATTTGGAGGGTTCACACCCACTGTGGGTCTGAACCTTCTCCTTCTAAGAGGATGAGGGGCCCTGAGAGCCACGGCCATACCTGGTGCAGGCACACCAGCGTGTAGAACGCCTCACCGGCCGCTGTCGTCATCTCTGTGTTGTGCTTCTGCAGAACCAGCATATCGAAAACCAGCTGAAAGTGCACAAGGAAACTGCTAACTGAAGACACACAATGCGAAAATCACAGTCCTCCCCTTCCCTGTTCCACAAGGGGGGGGGGGTGACCTCATAACCTGCGACCTAAGTACCTTACCTTCAGAAAGTGCCGTGTTGCTAGAAAGAGCGGTGAGTCTGTCTCCTGAGCTTTTGCACACTGCTCAGCCAGTGGCGTCAGGGCCTCCAGGCACAGCTGGCAAACCTCCGAGCTCATTCTGATCATGAAGGTCAAAGAGAAAATGCAAGTGGACACACTTGACATAGTAAAGATAAAGAAATACCACTACTATCACATGAAGTGTATCTCTAGAAATGAATGCAAGTAAGCAAGATATATATCCACATGCAACATGTCTTTACTGAGTAAGTGACAAAAGACTCCCGAGGTTTTCAGTTGATCCACAAGTGACTGGGATCTGGGAGTGGAGACTACCAGAGTGTTTCTGACTGCGAGGCACATACTGATCAAAGCCCTGCTACTCCCCACTATCAGGCAGCTAGGATCGGATACTCCACAACAGCTCGTGACACCACCAGTCAAGGCACTTAATGAAAGAGTGATTTGGGGGCCAGAGGCCAAATGCCTCTGGGATCTGTGAAAAAAGAAAAAGATGACACAGTCTAACAACAACAAAAAACCCACAGAATTAAGGCAGCTACAGAGACGGTGGCTTTAAGAAATAAAACTGAAATTAAAAAGCAAATTTTAAAAACTTTCTTCAGGTAAGGTCTTTCCCCCACGTGACAAGTGATAACGATGCTCATTTAAAGGATATGAAGTCATTCCCAGTTCTAGAGAGCACATCAGACTTTTAAAAAGGTCTTCAGGAAGTTGTGGTATTTTTTCAGGAAAAATCTCACAGATAAATGTGATTAATTTGTAGTATTGATTACAAAGGGTTGGAAACTGAAAAATAAAAATTAAATATTTAAATGCTTAATGTTATCTAATTTTATTTTCATTAATGCAAAAAAGTAATGTACAAACAGGCAAGCTTCTAAGTATAATAATGTTTTAAAAACACATATAAGATACAGAAAACAAGAACTAATTAAATGTAAAAATAAGTGACAATGAAGGGAATATTTTAGTAACTGATATGATAATACATAGTAGAAACAATTATTTTCTGAATAGTTAATAAAAGCTACAGCCAAAAAAAAAAAAAAGCTACAGCCAATTCCAGATATTCTATTTACCTTAAAAAAGTAGCCCTGGCTGGTGTAGCTCAGTGGACTTAGTGCTAGCCTGCAAATCAAAGGGTTGCCAGTTCAATTCCCAGTCAGGGCACATGCCCGGGTTGCGGGCCAGGTCCCCAGTAAGGGTGTGCGAGAGGCAACCACACATTGATGTTTCTATCTCTCCCTTTCTCCCACCCTTCCCTTCTCTCTAAAAATAAATAAATAAAAATTTTTTAAAAAAGTAAACAATGCAGTCCAATCTCAAAATAATTAAATGGCCTCTGAATAAAGTCCCTCTGCAAATGTGTTGATGTGCACTCAAGCATATTGGGAAAACACAAGATGGTAACACCAAAGGCTAAGATTACAGGCACAATGGCCCCTTCACTCCCAAAATTCTGTGCCTGCATGGGCAGCCCTGGTAGAGCAGGTGATTGACAACAGTTTAACCTCACTTAAAAGAATACACATTCAAATGTTTAATGCTTTGTTTGATTAAACAATAGTAATAAATAAATAACCCTAAAAGTAATCACCATACAGAGTTGAGAACACTTCCCACCTACTGCTGGTACACAGACACCTGGCTCCTGGATCACTGGAATCCCTTCCACCAGACATCTGTCATGAGAGATGTGATGGGCTGGGGATCCACTGCCTTTTCACTCAGATGCTCACACTTTCTACCCCTCCCATGCCATGCGTGCATGCGTGCATAGGCAGGCACAACCCCCTCCTCCTCTCCATCCATGTCCTTGTCCTCACCCTCAGACTCCTATGATAGCTCATGAGAAGACAGGTAAGAAAGGGCAGCCTCATCACTATCACACCCATAGCACTGAGTGGTGAAACCAAGGCACAATGCAGTCAGAAGGTTCAAAATTAAAAACTGTATGAGTCTTGGTTTCTTACCATCCTATTTCTGCAGGGAGTAGTGATTTGTAAACTCCTTCTCTTGTTCAATCCCTCAACCTGAGATTAAACAATGTTCAACAAATATGAGAGGAATGTGTACACCTGAATATCTAACTTACTTTAGCTGCTTAATGACAAATGATGACAGAACCCAAACTGCTAACATTAGAATGCAGTTTCTAAAAGACCCACTTTTTCTGTCAGCAATCTATCCTGAATGCAGTATTTTGGGGCAAGAGTAGTGAGGGCCTGTGTTCTAAGCTGTCAACCTCAGTGTGATTAATTCAGTAATAAAAACATTTGATTTTCATATGTACTTAAGAGACAAGCAGGTATTCATACCCTTTAATAAAATAAAAGGCATATTCTTGTCTAAAATATCTTTAAACTTCAAGCACACACATTTTAATGTCCACATTCACTGTCTTCAATTCAATTACCTTCAAGAGATCTTGTGACATCAAGGGAAGAATTAGGTTGACTCCATATAAAACCACATCCGCAGCTGACACAGACCTGCTTGCTGCTTGCCCCGGCTCATGTCCTCTAAACACTTCATCTACAAACAGAAACCACATAGTCTTACAGTCATAACATCAACAAATCCGCAAAGCGGGGTACATTTTACCCTAGAGAAAGTAAAAACAGATTCGAACCCTAAGCCACAATATATCTGCGAGTGGTTAATAGGACACCTGGTGACCTTGCCTGGGTCACCCTTCTGTACTTCACTTTTCAGGGTCTCGGAATACTTAGTACATATGGCATTCTGTGTTGATACCACACATCACTCTTCAGTGATAAAGGGAAACTAATGCTTAGTCAATGTTGTGAAAAGTAAATCTATTCCAGTGACAAGCTGGTCACAATAGGAGTTAAATAATTTCCACAGTAACATCTATTTTATCTCTTAGGTGTGTGGAATTTTTCTAAGCAGAAAATAGGGGAAATACAGAAATTAAAATGTCACATAAAAACAGAAAGTAATTTTTTAAAAACAGGTACCATGATCAAGGGTTATTGCCCTTATTCCACAAAGAATGCCCATAAATTAATAGGAACCCCAAGACCTTAAAAGATAACTGAGTAAAGTCTAACAAAACCACCAATCCAATGAAAAACAGTTCAGTCTAATCATTAATCAAGCAATGCAAAAATTTTTAAGTTATAATTCCTGATTCGTTAAATTCAGGATGACTTTTAACCCTCACCTGAGGATATACTTATTGACTCTAGAGAGAGGGGAAGGAACAGAGAAAGAGAGAAACATCAATGTGTAAGAGAGAAACATCCATCAGTTGCCTCACATACAGCCCATGACCAGGGATCCAACCCACAACCCTTTGGTATATGGAATGACAGGCCAACCAACTGAACCACTCAGCCAGGGAAAATTCAAGATGACTTTTAAATGATAACAATTGCATGCTGGTGAGGATACAGTGTGATATTTACCCTCAAAAGCTATATAGTAAAAACATTTTGAGCACTGCATATAATAAAGATACATTCAGAAATTCAGACAGAGATTTGTCCACAGAATTGATTACTGCATTATTTGTAACAGCAAAATAGTAAATACTCCAGGTGTACAATATTAGTGAAACTGATTAAATTCCAAAATGTGGAAAACCATTCAGCCATCTGTCATAAAAAATTTTAACGACAAGAAAAAGACCAAGAATACATTGATTTAAAAAGGCAGAAAATAAAATTGTATTTACAGTACAATCGCAGAGAAAATTGTACAAAAGAACCAAAAGGGAAATTACGAAATGTAATTTATAGTTGGCTCTGGATTATGTCATAGGATGGGTGATTTTTCTGTCTCTGTACTTGAAAATTTTTCTACTAGAGCATATTACTTTAAAACAAGGGGGAAAAGACAAAATGGGTCCCAAAAAAGCACACTTCTACCTAAAAACCACCTTTTAGCTTAATTCTGAACTCCCTGAGGTCTCAGTTCTTCCATCTTCCAAAGCAAGGATGCAAATCTGGCTTCCATCACCAGGAACCTAGGGCTTGTCTGGGCGTGAGGCCACCCTGGCACTACCTGCAGGCTTCCCTAACAAGACAGCTCTTGGCCTGGAGGCCCGGTGGGTTCTGTTTCCCAGCAGTGAGCTCTGCTAAGGATTCGAGAATGGAGTACAGAGATGCACTGCCAGTTGTTCCTTTAAAAGCCCACCTAGCATGTTAATTTCATTTCATAATATTTAAAATATTTTGATTGGCCCTGGCTGGTGTAGCTCAGTGGATTGCGTGCCAGCCTGCAAACCATCCCAGTCAGGGCACATGCCAGGGTTGTGGGTCAGGTCCCCAGTAGAGGGAACGCAAGAGGCAACTGACTGATGTTTCTCTCATATTTCAATGTTTTTCTCCCTCTCTCTCTCCTTTTACCACTCTCTAAAATAAAATCTTTTAAAAAAAATATTTTATGTCACCTATTACCTTTATTTTTAAAATGACTTAAAAATATCTTCCTTTTTACCATCAATTTAATGAATTAATGCTGTTTCTTAATCATTTTTTCTATTTTAACCATCTTCATTTTTAACTTCAACCCCATCTACCCTCATTTTACACTTTTAACCCTGAGCATTTTAATCTCAATTTTTTTCTTACTGTTTCGTTATGATGTGGATCTTTTTTGCTCTTTTATTTAAAAAGGCTCCCCTTACCTGTGTAACTACAGCATCTATCTCCCACTTGTCATAGAGCAGCAGGAAGAAGTGTACCTGGCACAGCAAACCTAGGAGACTGTGGGGCTTCTTCCTCCAAATGCCCTTACAGCTCTCCCTCCCTTTCAGTAGCAGCTCTGGACTTTGAGCCAGACTCCTCAGGGTACAGGGCTCTGACCTGGTGCTTATGCCCCTGGAAAGTCTACAGAAGAGTTTCCAAGAGCCCACAAATCAACTTATACAGTGTGTAAAACTATGGGTTGGTATGACAACCACTTTTCAAGGAAAAGGTTCAGTAACTACTTCAGCTTTTAAAGGTCCATGACCTAGAAAAGCTTGAAAACTCCTGGACTAAGGACTGACATGAAGAAATCAGAAAACATGGGAACTTGTGTAAGAAGTGGGCCTGGCAGGGGGGCAGCTGCAGCCTTGGTGTGGGAAGGAAGCACAGAGTGGGTGTGGGACAGGGCCTTCCAAACCATGTCGCCTGGGGACCCTGGTTAAACTGGAGTCAGCCTTCTAGACTGTGAAGTGGATGGTGCTTGGGATAGCACAGACATTGAAAAGAACTGCCGTCCAATGAAGAGGGAAACAGAGAAAGAACAAGTTCACACACAGGGCGAAATGAGGAAAGGGGAAAGTCACAGCACACGGCTCAGGAAGGGAATCTTACAAGGAAACAGCATCCACAACAAATATCTGAAGAACATGAGAAGAGATGCTGGACAGAATTTGTGTTTCTCTTAGAAAGCACGATCTCTTTTGTGTTAAGACAAGGTGGGTCAGCAGGGTCAGAGGGAGGTGAGGGAGGGTGTATTGTCTACACATAATCCTGGTGAATTTGCACCTGTATTAACTCAGCACCAGAGACTCCTGAGCTCCTCTGTAAACACTCTGAAGGGCATTTCTCAGCACACCCAATGAACAGTTAGGAAAGGCACTGAAGGCTGACTTCCCCAGGGTCCTGCTGTCCTGGGGCCACTGGTTACTCTCCCCAGGGTGGCCTGTGAGCTCCACCCCAACAAGGATTCCAATGCCTCGCTCTGGAAGGCAATGGGCTTTCCTGCAGTGGCCACCGCAGGCCAACGGAGGAGGGATCGGTCAGGAGAGCCTAAGTGCAGTCTGGTTCTGGCATGTGAATCTAGTCCTGTGACACACTAGCTGCTCCACATCTGTGGACAAATGACATATAACTTCTTGTGCCCATTTCCTCATCTATCAGAAAATGAGTGTAATAGTGGTACCTACTTCCCATTGCTGTGACAGGAATAGTGCTGGCATTTCACAGGAACCTAACAGATGGAAATTTTAACTATTCTTCTTACAAGAGGAAAGCCAAGCAGGAAGGGCTGGGGGTTCCACCCTCGCTTTACAGTGACCAGAGAGATGACACTTTCATCTACTTCCTAAATTGAACTTCCTCGTGGGATTTCACTAACGAAATAGCCTTTGATGTGATAAAAACAATAGTAACAACAAAGTTTATACCATACCTGTATCACTGAAGTCTATGAACTCTTTTGACAGAAGGTTGGTAAGGAGTTCCATAATGAGAAGCAGGTCCTGGTATTGCTCCTCCTCGGCTGTGACATCCACTCTCTGTCGCCCCAAATTATTCTTAGAATATACTTGCAACAGTGTAAGGCAGGCTTCATACAAGTTCATCGCTTTAGACTGTAAGAAAGCATTCAGAAATTATGCTACCGGGACAAATATAAACATTAAATAAATTTTAAAATATAATCTAATACATTTACTCTAAGTTCCAAAAGATCTCAAATACTCGTTTTAAACTACACCAAAACATTAACATATATGAAAAGTACATACTAATTAGTTATACTTAAACTGATAGTTTTCCAGCTATGAAATCTGACATCCAAATTTTTATTCACTTGATCAAAGAAATGATGAGATTTTTGGCAACAGAACTGCTTGGGTTCTGCTGTTCAACAACTTCACTGATTATTTGAAAACTTAAAATTGTGTAACTTGCACAAACACCGAGAACCAAACAGCAGTCTCAAACATGAGAATGGCAGTGGCATGCCCTCTCAGTAATTTACCTGTGACTACATTTATAATATGGGGTTAGCCAAAAAGCCCATTTAGTTTTTTTGGTAAAATAAAAGACACAGTTTCCTTTTTCACCAGTAACTTTATTCATTTGGATATTTTGAGTATGTCAGTTATCTCCCACAGGATATAACATTGATTGTTCTCAATTAATCTCTGAATTTGACTGCTATCAACTTCAACTGGTCCATCCGACCATAGAGCATTGTCCAGTAAGAAACCTCCAGTGACGAAACTTCACAAACCACTTCTGACACATTCAATCAAGGCACAGCGCCTTCTCCACACACTGCACAACTCTTTGTGTTTCAGTTGCGTTTTTACCTTTCTTGAAATAATATGCAGATTAGGTTGTGTATTTTCTTCCATCTTCCATATCAAAATGGTTATATAAAAATTCACCAATTTTGTTAAGTTTTTAAAAAAATGCATACTTGATATGACAGTTGTCACAATACAATCTAACGAAATTGTTTTGAAATGAAGACAACTGTTACCAGAGCCATAGTATGGAAAAAAAACTTAACCAACTTTTTGGTCAACCCAGTATTTAAAATACAACCTATTTTGAGCAGGTCCCTTTGATCTAAACGAAATCACCAATCAGGAACTCATATTAAATTATTTGGAACAAGATTTAATCTAATCTAACAAATACAAATATGTTTAAGATTTTTTAAAGCTTTCTAAATTATTTAATGGCACAAAACATATATATCTTTTCTTATTTAACATATAAGAATTAAGTGTGCCTAAACACTCATCCAATTTGCTAAACAAAAGATATGTGCCCTGGCTGGTATGGTTCAGTGGACTGAGTGTCAGCCCAGACTGCAGACCAAAGGAACGCACACAGTTTCGATTCCCAGTCAGGGAACATGCCTGGGTTGCAGGCCAGGTTGCCAGGAGGGGGTGTGTGAGAGGCAACCACACACTGATGTTTCTCTTCCTCTCTTTCTCCCCCTCTTTCCCTTTATCTAAAATAAATAAATAACATCTTTAAAAAAAAAGATACAAACTACTATTTAAAATTGTTAAGCCTTAGGGTTCTCCCATGAAGAAACTGGTTCATATTCTCTACCATAATCTATTTGTTTATCAAACAGTGCTTACTTGAATGAATTTGATTTAATAACATATTGGCCCAAAGAAATTACTGATTATTAACATGTTTTTAGGGTAAGAATTTATATTCATTCAACATGCCTTCCTCTGAATTCTGTTCTTTTGAAAACTGTCTTTTTGAAAAATCTTTTGGAGGCATAGAATTATTTCACATAATATTAAATTTGAAGGAAAGTATCTATTATTTTGTTAGTTTTAAGAAGTTTTAATCCAAAAAGGATGAACATTAGAAAGTACTCACCTCTCCAAGATAGCATATCTGTTTATGTGCAACTTCAACAAAAACTTCTATTATGAGATTGACAGTCTCTGGGGTATTTTTGTAAACTTCCATCAATCCAATGCAATTGGTAAGGAAGTCCATTAGGAAATTAAAAAGGATAGCGACGTTGTCAATCTGGGTGGCCTCAGCAATGCCACACAGAGCCTCGAGAGTGGCAGTGATTTCTTGTTTGACCTCCTCCTGCTGGCACAGCTGCTGAAAGTTTTCCTGATTTATCACCCTTAAGAATCGCTGCTGTAGTGGCTGAAGAACCTACAAAAACAAAGCATGGATTTTTCTAAAAGGCTGATTTACAGACCTTATTTATTTCTTCAACTTTATTTCTAAACTAGAATTGGCACTTTCCAAAACATTTCTAACTGCCACTTTCCAAAACATTTCTAACTGGTGGAAGTAGAAAAAGCACAAAAAACAAGGAGTATTGGAACCACACATTATATTCCCCATTTTGAGGGTCATCACAACTACTGCATGAAGCACACATCACCTCACACCTGTTAAACTGGCTATTATCAAAAAGACAAGAAGGAAATGCTGACGAGTATGTAGAGAAAAGGGAACCCTCCTGCAGTGTCCGTGGGATTGTAAACTGGTTCAATCACTATGGAAAATAGGATGGAGGTTTCTCACAAAATTAAAATTAGAATTATCATATGATACCACAATTCCACTTCTGGGAATATATTCAGAGGAAATGAAAACACTAATTTGAAAAGCTATTTGCACCCATGTTTTCACAACAGCCAAGACATGGGAGCAGCCTAAGTGACCACTGATGGATGATGGATAAAGTTGTGGTGTATATATATGATGGAATACTATTCAGCCATAAAACAAAACAAAAAACAAGGAAATCCTCTATGGATACAACATGGATGGACCTTGAAGGCATTATGCTACAGAAAATAATCAGAGAAAGACAAATACTGTATGATCTCCCTTATATGTGAAATCTATTTAAAAACAAAAGCAAACCCCACCAAACTCACCGAAAATGTTTTGTTGTTTCCAAAGGTGTGGGTGGGGAGAGGGGAATTTGGAGAAAGGTAGTCAAAATGTACAAACTTCCATTTACAAGAAAATAAGCACTGGGGATATGATGTACAACACGGTAACTATAGCTAACACTGTATGACACACAGGAAAGAAAGCTAAGAGAATAAATCCTAAGAGCTGTCACAAGAAAATATTTTTTTTTCTTTTTTTGCCTCTTCTTCTTATTGTGTCAAGATGAGATGATGGATGACAACTAAACTTATAGCAATAATTGTTTCACATTATATGTAAGTCAAACCATTATATAGTGATGTGTGTCAATTACATCTTATAAAACAAAAATTTTAATTTATGGAAAAACGTAAGTGCATGCTATTATCCTCACTTCCTTAATTTAGCTTTGAGAGGGAGAAGGAGACTCTACAAATAACAGAACACAACTCCAGTGCCGTCCACAGAATTTAGCCACTATCCTCATCTTTTTCCTATAAAACATTAAGCCTCCACAGCTGGGACTGGCAAACTGTTTTCTACAGAGCGGGGGCAAAAACAGGTTTACAGTTTTAAGTACATGAAATGGGGTTGACTCCTGCATTATGATTTATTAATTATTGTGTTATTTTTCATACAAACACCTGTAAACCTACTTTTGCCCCACCCTTACAAAGGGCTGGGGGTAAATATTTCAGACTTGACAGGACATGCCACTTCTGGCTCAACTACTCAGTTATGACTGCACTGTCGTGCAGACACAGCCATAGATGACATGAAACAACTGAGATTGAATGTGTTTCAATAAAAACTTTGTAAGAACAGACAACAAGCTAGATTTGGTCTGTGGACTAGTTTGCCAACCTCTGCTCTACAGGGTTAAGCCCAAAATGCGCTCTTGTCTGTTTTTCCCTTTCCAACTCTTCTCAGCGTAGAACAGAACTTCAGACACTCAGCCCGGCCCTGGGTGCAAAAGTGAACAGGCACATTCACAAAGATAATATCTTAGTTCTATTTAAAGCTCTACATATAATAACACAATTATTTCAACTATAAATACAAGGTCAGCCTGGTTTCTCTTTTGGTTCTGAAGTCACAACTGCCTAATGTCTGTCCCTTCTAGTCACAGGATTCTAGGCTGGCAACCTACATGCAATGGTAAGTCTTGGTTCCCCATTTATAGCTTATTATTTGAGGCAATCCCCAGTAGTTGTTATAGACTGAATTATGTCCCCTCAAAACTGGTATGATGAAGTCCAATCCCCTAGAAACTCAGAACATGGCCTCATGTGAAAATAGGGTTATTTCAGATGTAATTAGTTAAATTAAGATCAGGTCATATGGGTAGATCCCCTAATCCAGTATAACTGGTGTCCTCAGAAAGAGGAAATTTGGACACAGGAATGCAAACATGAAGGAGATTGTCACATGAAGATAAAGACAGAGGTGGGAGTGGTGTGTCTAAAGCCACGCAACATCAAAGATTGCTTACAAAATCCCAGATGTCAGAAGAGGCCAGACCAAATTCTCCCTCAGAGCCTCAGACAGAACCAGCCCTTTGACACCTGATCTCAGACCCCCAGCTTCCAGACTGTGAGACAATAAATTTCTGTTGTTTAAACCAAGTCTGTGGTATTCTGTCACAGCAGCCCTAGCAAACATATATAGTAGTTAATTAACAGCTCCCTTTTCCAGACAAAAGACACTGATTTTTAATGAAGAATTAATATGTGAGTTCAGGATCTCATTTGAGTTGGGGGAAAAAAATACCTAAAACTGCAGAAGACATGATAATTAATATTGAATATCATCACAGGCAGATATGAACAAATCGTTAAGATGTTAGTTATAAAATAGTAAGCTTCAACCTATACATTAGGAGGAAAAATAACAGGAAAGTGATAACTGATGTTTATGTCTCCACAGACTCTTTCATGGCAACACAAAGACAAAACAACAAGTCTGACCAGCGGGTACAATCACAATCAGGGGCACTGTTACCTCGGTCCAATATTGTTGTTTGGTTTCTGTGTCCATCTGTGCAAAACCTCCCAGGACAAGAGCCTTCATCAGCGTCCTCTGCACAGGACTAGACAGGAAATTCAGAGGGGGGCTTCGGCTTGCAAACTGCTTAGCTAAATTCCACCAGTTTTCACACTGGATTACTAGGTTTGCCCTATGGGCAGAAACAGCAAAAGAAAGATATACCACTTACATTGTATGTATACTAAGTAAACAAAATGGAAGGTGGCTGGATTTCATTAATTTTAAAGTACAGTAAACTGGGCATAGACTTTGGAGTCCCACAAGCTTGCATTCAAATCCCATTTGGAATATGACAATGTAAAATTTTTTACTCTTTCTTATCAACTTCCTGATCTGTAAAATAGGAATAACAACAATAATAACAACCCCAAATCTCATGAATGAGACTGATGTGATTAAAGGAGATAATTTGTATGAAAAGCTTTAAACAGTACCTAGTAAATTGTAAGTAATCAATAAATATAGTAGCCAATGACAACAGTGACAATAATAATTGTATTCCTATGCAGAAAGAGAAAAATGATGCATTTCCAGAATTTACTATAGAAAGCACTAAAAGTTTTACTTTGCAAAATTAATTATTAAATTATCAATTTTTCTCATCTTTAAAATGAGATAATACTAATAGAATACCTGAAAAATGAAATGAAATGAAACTTTAATACTCTTCTGTATTAAAGTTTTTCAAAACTTTAATTTATAAACAAATTACTACATAAACATGCATGCTCCTCATAAGACACCTCAATGACGAATCCTTGAAGTCAATGCAGCCATCACTTGTAACACAGGAAAGTCCTATTTGCAATTCTAACAATAACATGATGTTTTGTTTTTTTTTAAAGATTTTTAAAAATTTTATTTGCAGAGAGAGGGGAAGAGAGGGAGAAAGAGAGAGAAAGAAACATCAATTGGTTGCCCCAACCAGGGATCAAATCTGCAACCCAGGCATGTGCAGGGAATTCAAGTCACCTTCCACTTTGCAGGATGATGAGCAACTGAATAACAGAGCCAACTGAGCAACTGAGCCACACCAGTCAGGGCCATGACATTATTTTTTAAACACATTGCTCCAAAAATGCAGGGTCTACCTGGACCTCAGGACTATGTCCTAGAGTATGCCACTCGCAAATTCTACACTAAAAAGCAAACTAAAGTTATACATACACACAGTCTGACTCTTACCAGCAGCTTACCTTTCTCTTCTTTCCACCAAAGTGACGAGGAGCTGCACAGTGTCATTTGCAAGGTCCTGCTCACTGCTCCACACTGAGAGATTACTAATGACTTTCTGTAAGAGGTAGCCAATAATCCACTGAGAACCTTCCGTATCTGCTCCAAATGCTGTACTGAATGGCAGACTTATCTTGAAGAGAAAACCAATTTTTTTAGGTCAAAAAAAAAGATCAGCTAAAAAAAAAAATCCACAGAAAGTCAACTGAAATTAGCATCTAAAAATAAAGTACTGCTTATTTCACATTCAATTTTATAATTGAATTCATATCCATAAATCAAAAAAACAGATCCTCAACACACCTACCATATTTTTGCTATGTATAATGTACACTTTTTTGCCCAAATTTTTGAGGGAAAAATAAGGATGTGCATTATACATGGATACAATGATTAAATACTGTGGGTATAATAATCCCGTGTACAATGAGCACTAAAACACAGCTGTGCATGATACACGGTAAAATATGATAAACTTTTCAATTATTTTCCTGATAGCTATAATTGTTCTCTTATTAACACACTAACATGATATTTGCATCAAATACAAAACATAAATTAATCCATTCTCAAAGAGTAATTTATAACTTACTATTAGTTAACATATGCTGAATCAAGTGATGTACCCTAAGAAAAGTTATTAAAATCACATGTCATTCATATAGTTCTCTTCCATGTGGAAATGTTCAGCTCTTAGCCACATTTTAATGAGAAAATAACCAAGGAAATATTCTCATTTCTACAAATGCTATTATTATAAATCCAAATGAAATTAAACAGTTGTACATTCTGACCTGATCATATAGCTTCTCATCCACCAGGAGGTAAGTCTTTGCCCAGCGTTTTAGAAACCAAACAATATCTTTGCCCATTTGAGGGCTTAGCAGATGGGTGAGATCTGCTCTTATTGCTCGAGACTCAACTTCTGACACTCTGAGAACGGCAGATAGCAGCCTATGGGTACAAAAAAGAAGTCATTTATTCTTCGATCTATTTATTAGTTATTTTCTTCATAAAAGTCCCTTTTTGATTCCCAGCTCTCTGGATTTAGGCCAGGCTACACTTGAAATTTCATTAATAAGGCTGTAGAAAAATGCCCCACTTTGTTGCTGCCCTTTCAGGAAGTAGTAAACAAGACAGAGCTGAGGGGATTAATGGCCAAAGACACCCTTCTACTGAAGTTGTTACTGCATTACTATCTAAAGAGATTTTTCAGATTCAAAATGGAGAAATTCATAAAATTAAAAGTTCACAGTAAATGCTAAATTCTTCAGCACACCATTACTACTTAACACTGCCATGATTAGTACTGTTTGTTTTTATACATTGGTGATTCTGTGGGTCAGGGTCTGGTAATTCACTTGTCTAGAATGTTCTGAATATTGAAACCTATCTCTAAACCTGACAGTCCTATTCATTTCTTAACAAACTTAATTCTTAATGATATTTTAAAATAAAACTCTTGCTAGAAAAATTGCCTACATGATGTACACAATGTCCTTCCCTACACTACTTAATGGCTGTGTGTTATGTTAATAACAAGGCAAAACATGCAGAAAAATAAAGCATTTGTTCCAGGTGGGTTAGGGGAGCACATACCCAGAAGTGATACACACACACGCGCGCGCGCACAAAGTCTGTCCTGAAAAAGTCCAGCCATTGTTAATATAAAGAGAAGAGTTTACCAAGGAGAGTAGGTAGACTGGAATGAGCATGTGTGAACAATGACAACTTCACTGTACTAGTCAGTGGGGGTGGTAGACGCTGTTGCGTAAGCATGTGGGCTGTGTGGCCATTGCATTCAAAATAACTGAGTAGAGCAAGAGATCTGCATGAAATTTTGCATTAAGTTTGAACATTCCTCAACAGAAACTATTCAGATGATTCAGAAGGCTGCAGCTATGGGCCAGGGGTGATTGGCAGCTTCACCATGACAACACACTTGCTCACACATCACATCTTGTGCAGAATTTTTTGGCGAAACATCAAATCACCCAGGTGACTCAGCCCTCTAAGGCCTAGATTTGGTACCCTGTGACTTCTGGCTTTCCCAAAACTAAAATCACCTTGAAAGGGAAGAGATTTCAGACCATCTATGAGATTCAGGAAAATACAACAGGCAGCTGACAGTGACTAGGAGGACTGTGTGAGGTCCCAAGGTGCCTACTTTGAAGGGGACTGAGGTGTCATTGTCCTGTGTACAATGTTTCTGCTTTTTAAATAAATGTCTCTGTTTTTCATAATACATGGCTGTATACCTTCTGGACAGACTTTGTATATTTAACTTGACTTCAGCTAAAAGGCAAAGCAGCAGGATTTGATGGAAAGAACCCGTTATCACACCATTTTGTTACCATCAATGTCAACCAAGAAAGGCATTCTAATCACAGGAAGTCTGCCTTCTACTGTCCCTACTATTTTCAAGATGACTAAAACTGTCCACCTGTGATGAAATCTTACAGACATTTCAGTTCTTTATCCAGCTGGATGTCCCCAAAATGCCAGACACTGCTAACACTCTGCTCTTTTGAAATGCCTTCTCTTGCACATCTCCCTTATTTCCCCCCTCAGCTCTTTCTTACTCTTCCCCAGGCTTTTTGACATATTCCTCTACTCTGACTTCCTTCTTTAAACAAGTGGTTCCTAAGGTTCCTCTCCTTTTTCACTATATATATTCTCCATACCACCAATGCCCAAACTTTTAACAAAATTATTTTAGGGTGCATGTGAAAATGATACCCTGATAACCTCACAACATATTTACGTGGACGTGTCAAATTCTCCGCATAAGAATGAATAGCTTTGGTAACACAGAATTTGATGCATGTTAAGATGTTCTTCTCTAAAACAAATCTCATTAAGATATCTAGAAAAAAAATTTTTTTAAGCACAGATTTAAATGATATAATTTTTAGCCTAACGGAATCTGAAATAGTTACAGTGGCCATTTTAATTTATGCACTGGAGTTTAATTATCATTCCGTTGCCAGTACTCACCATCATCCATTTGAAAAAGCAAACAAGTTTTTACGAGTTAGAAACTTTACATTGTTTCTTTTTCTCCTTAAATTTTTGTTTTGGCTCAACACCCCCACCAGACTCTTATCCTAATATAATAAATGTTATACTCATTTTATTTTTAACTTTTATGTATTATTATTTTTTTAATCCTCACCAAAGGATGTTTATTGATTTTTGAGAGAGAGAAGAGGAAGAAGAGGGAGGGAAGGAGAGGGAGGGAAGGGGGGAAAAAAGGGGGGAGAGGGGAGAAGAGGAGAAGTGAGGGGGAGGGGCAATAGAGAGAGAGAGATCGATGTGAGACAGAAACATCGATCGGTTGCCTCTTGTATGCACCTCGACTGGGGAATTGAACCCGCAAACTAGGTATGTATGTACCCTGTGTGAGGATCAAACCTGCAACCTCTTGGTGTGTGGGAGGATGCTCCAATCAATCAAGCCACTGGGCCAGGACTATACTCATTTTATTGATTACACAATATACTTCTCTAAAACAAATGTCTAGATGCTAAAATACAATTTTTTTAAATTTCCAATGACCTTAAGATTTTTAAAATGTCTTTTGGATTGAGTTAATATAATACTTAGTAGTACACAATTGCACAAAATATAAATACATTTAAATAAAGTATTAAATATAAATATTCAATTTTATGCATCTCTGAATGAGATAAATGTAGCAGCATTTTATTTTCCAAATCAGTTTATCTGTGACAAAACATTACTTATCACTAGAATGAGACAGAGTTGAGTATAATCTGGTCCCTATTTAACAGATTCCTAAATTACATGAACTTTTTGCAGGTTATATGCCAAAAATCACACAGCTCTACCACCAAAACCTATTTTTAATAATATGATAGCTGACAACTTGATTAGATCACTCTTCAGTATTATTTAAGGCAAAGGACTTAAAACCTCCTGATCTGTAGAATCATTGGTTATCTATATTACTCAGTCACTCAATTCCAATACCACACTATTTGGTATTGCGCAGATTTCTACACACCTGCCAACATCACAGTAAGACTTCGAATGAGGAAGAGTTTTGCCTTTTTTTTTTTTTTTGTAAAGTGGGAGCAAGGTCAAGAATAGAACCACAGATAGATGAACCTGGGGTTCCCAGTAGCCTGTCCTCATTCCTGCCTCTCTCTTCACCACCCTCAACCAACCTCAAAGTCCCTGCAAGCTGCCCCTTGAAACACCTGTCATCCATCTCCCCCTCCCATCATTTTTACCCCACTAATAGAAATGCTTCCTAACTTACCAGTCACCCAGCCTCCAAACTGCAATCCTCTAACAAAACAACATGATCAGCTCACTTCCCTGTTTGGAAACCTCTTCAACACTTTTACTCCAACTTCATTCATCCTGTTCCACAGCCCACCCTACTTCTGTACCCTCGGCAGGCACTTCTCCCCTTGGATGCACGCCAGCCTCCTCTTCCTTCCTGGCCCTTGCTCGGTTACTTTCAATGCCTGGGATAGTCTTCCCCTTCCCCTGCACACTGCAAACTCCCATTCATCCCCTCAGTGTCAGTGTAAATGCCACCTCTTCTGAGGAGCCCTCCCCTTGATCCTCCCACATCACTATCACACTTCTGCACCCTCAGACCCTTGCATAGTGGGGAGTATGAAAAGTTGACAACAAAGTCACAATACTGTTTTAGTTGTTGCTCTCCCAAGACTGACACCCTGGTCCTACTTCAGTTTCCTCAGCATGCTATCTGAACATGTTTTACATTTCAGACAGCAACCAGTGTCCCGTAGAATACAGTCTTGGCGTTACGGGAAATCCTGGATTACCTTTGCATTTCATAAACCAGAAGTCAGCACAGTGAGTCAGAGAGCTTTCTTCAATTTCTCACAACTTCTACTATCACTCTGCTCTGAACCAGCATCTTTCTCTGGATGAGAGCAACTAGTCTCTTCACTGGTCTCATTGCTCCCACCTCTGGCCCTGGTAGTCCACTCTCAATGCAGCAGGTCACCTGTTCTGCTCAAAAGCCTACAGCAGCACCTACTCCATTCATAGCAGATACTATGAAAGTCCAAAGACTTCACTGATTCCCCTCTATTTCCCCTCTAACTCCACTGGCCACACAATTTCACCTCACTGTGCTCCACCCGCCACGGCAGGCCCTGTTGGTCCTGGATAAGGGCCTGCAGTAAGGCTTCCGCACCCACTGTTTACTGTGGCAATGTTTTTCCTTAGCCTTCCCAGGCCCTAACGAATCTCAAGCTTTGGCTCCCCAGACACCTTCTAAAGGAAGCCGACAGTGACTATAAGACTTAAAGTTACAAGCAATTGTCCTGGCCAGTGGCTCAGTTGGTTGGAGCATCATCCCTCCAGTACAACAAAAGGTTGCAGGTTCAATCCCTGCTCAAAGCATGTACAGGAGGCAACCAATCAATGTTTCTCTCTCATATCAATATTTCTCTCTCTCTCTTCCCTCTCCCCCCTTTTAAAATCAATAAATATATCCTCAGGTGAGGATTTTAAAAAATAACAAGCAGTCCCTGAGTCTGCACTCCTAATCCTCTCACCCTGCTCAGCCTCTTACCACAGCTTCCCATGGTTTCCTAACATAAACAAAATTAACTTATTCATTGTCTCTCCCCTACAGGGAGCTTCAAAAGAAGAGCAATTTGTCTGTTTTGCTCACTAATGTATCCCAAATACCTAGAACAGTGCCAGATACATAGAAGGTACTCAATAACTTGTCAAATATTTTCTTCAAGAAATGCAAATTTATTTTTAATCAAATAAGTAATATTTCTCCTGCATACCATTCAATTTCACACTAATTCTTTAGACTAAAAAAGTTAAGCAAAAATCTGGTGATTTTCTTTGGTGGTTGTTTCAACTCTCTCCTTATTCCTCCATAGTCTGTGCTCTCAGGTACCAAAATGTTTTGCTCCCACAGTGGTGACTAGGACTGGCAAAAATTGAAAAAGCACTGAAAATACAAGGAAAGCATCCCTTATGATACTGCCCAGGCAAGAAATATGACAGAGAGTATCACATGACAGCATACTGAAATGAACTGCCTTTGAATTAACATTCACCATGAATCAAACCAAAGCAAAAGCAATGATTTCCTGACACTTAATCATAGGCCTATAGTCATCCTAAAAGGAAGAGAGAAAATTTTTCCAATAGACCATTGATATTTTATTTCAAACAAGAGAATGCAATGATAAAAGATTAAGTTCCCAAACATTTCCTTGATAATAGCTTACAAGGTCAATATTTAAAAGTCATACTTTCTACTGCGCAGGCTCAAATGATACCCATGTATTTTGGCATTAAGATAAAAAGAATTAAGGGGCACAGCACCTTGTATGAGTTACTGATTTTGTAACTGACAAAACCAATGTTATTTCATTATTGATATCTCTGCCTGCCACCTAAATTTAAATATACTGAAATTTAAAATGCTGTTTTCAAATTCACTTTTAGGAGGACATTTAGTTCAGATTTATCCCTCCTCAATGTCATCACTAAAAAGTAATGAAAAAGTTACCATTGCTATTAGGAAGATTAAAGTGAATTCTTTCAATTGAGGCACAAAGTCTTGTAACTTCATTGACAGGGCTTTCAAGATTCACATATTTGGTATAAATAGTTCTATTTTATGAAAATTAGTTTCCTTAAGAAAGACACTAAACTGTAATTTTATCTTTATGAACAATAAGTACTTGCTAACATTCATCTGGTCTCTAAGAATGTCATGTTCTATTTCTTGCATTTACGGTGCCTGTCCCCACTTTGGTACTGCTTTCTGACAGACAGGGTATGGTCACTGTACACTTGCTCTCCTAAGTGCTGGGGATGGCTATCAATCTCACCGAGTGGTGCTGCTTAAACATAGTGAGTACTTGCCGTCCTTGTTTATTTCAAGGCTTCTCCAAGTTTTATCTTCTTTCATGTATCAGATTTACAATGTGTCTATCACTCAAGTCATCTACCCATCAACTCAGAACTTAATAAAACAGTATAAATTACAAGAGCACAGCTATAGAGTTCATATTACCTAATCACAGAATCTGTTCTGTTGTACCCTGGGATGGAAGAAGCCTTTTCTCCTGGAGATCCCAAAATTTGAAGTGTTGTATTAATGTCAACTTCAGATGAATGCTTAATGGAATATTCCATTATTTCTGGAGGTATTAGCGGAGTCTCTCCCTGAGTATCATCAGCTAAGAGGTAGCCTTCAGTTTAAAAAAAATTAAAAATGAACACTTAACAAATCTATATTTATCAAATTGTACTATAAATGTTTTGTTTTATTTGATTTATATATCATATAAGTTGATGTAAAAGTAAATTATAAATTTAATATGTTAATTTCAAGATTGATGAGAAGAAACTTTTTATTTCTTATATAATTTACTCTCAGAAAACAAGAAAGAACAAAGGACAAATGTTTATTCAACAATTTTATCACTTACACTGACATGTAGGCTTTTTAATCTACTACCTTTTAATCATTTCAATAATATATTCTGTAAAGTTAATAGGAATTTCACTATTATCTATATCAAAAGTCAGTATTTGGGGATGCTTTTTCAAAAATTAAGATTTTTTTCCTGATTATTGAAAACACAGAAACACTAACAGTATAGTTACAGAAGAAGACTCTAAAAGTCAGACTGCCTAGATTTGCATTCTGGCTCCAAAAATTAATAGCAGTAGAGCCATGGGCTAGTTCCTTATACTCTCCAAGTCTCAGCCTCTTCATTTATAAGAAGGGGATAATAATGACAATAATAATACCTAATAATAGTACCAATTCAATGGGCTACAATGAGCTCCACATAAAATATTCAGTATGCAATAGGCAACTGAATACACGTTAGCCAATATTTTTAAAAATGCATCCACAGCTGTAACATATAGCAGCTGTCACCAAAATTCATCCAACTATGTATGGACTATTATTTTTAATATATGAAGCTTCTTTTTAAGGCTTAAACTGCTCAGCTGGCAATTATGTTTTAAAAGGAAACAACCAACCAACCTGTAACTAAAATAAGCCAGTGAATATCTTCATATAGGTCATCAAGCATTTTGTTATCAATGGTTCTTGAACCAGGTGAAGCAAGTAACTGCTGCTGATGTCGCTGTAACTGACTGTGGAGCCTTGTTACTCTTTCTTCTAATAAACTAAAAGAAGAAAAAAACAATAGTTTCATAAAGTTCAATAAGCAGAGACCTAGAATAACATAATTTCCATGTGTGAAACAACAAAAATTAAGATCTTAGCACAAAAACACATATACAAAAGTATTTATCCTCATTCACAACTGTTCTTATAGCACTACAGGAGCTGTGATTCATCGTTTAGGAGAGAATTAAAACAGTGCTTTACAAACAATGAAGGTTTACAACTGGCATCTTAAAACTGCTTATTACAAGTATTTACTGATAGGTGTCAATCCATGTCTCATTCCATGTTTCCATAACCTCTCTGCCAGCTACGCTGCAGTGCCTGGGCTCCACAGCACAAGCCAAGGAACGCAACCTCGAGCATGTTTCTGTCCACTTGCTCCAGTGTGTGGAGTGCATGCAGGGTTGGGGAGCATCTGAAGTGCTTTCCAGGGAAGTGTGAGTACAGAGCTTCTGCTCCGTGGATTCTGTGGACTACGTACCTTGTCAGAAGGGGTATACAGTGCTCTGCAGCAACTCTTCCTAGCATTCCTACACTGGCTAGTTGATCTGAAAACTGGTCTCGGTCATCCTCTTGAAGCTCACTTATCTCCTCTTCCTCACGAGAGGCCACACCATTGGCAGTCTGTTGTTAAGGAGAGGAACAACAAGTGATGAGCTGCGTGCCATCGCCTCACCAACCACGCATCTCCACTGCGCTGGGAGACAGCCTTTGTACCTCATACAGGGAGGGTACTGGAAGAGTGTGCCTTCAGTGCAGCTGTCCAGGGGCCCCTATCTGACTGTGCTGACAGCCCTGCAGTCACTCAAAGGAGGAAACACAAAAGAGAAAGAAGGTCCCTGGCTGGCGTAGCTCAGTGGATTGAGTGCGGGCTGTGAACCAAAGCATCACAGGTTCGATTCCCATTCAGGGCACATGCCTGGGTAGCAGGCCTCTCTCTCTCTCTTTCTTTCTCCCTCCCTTCCCTCTCTAAAAATAAATAAATAAATAAATAAATAAATAAATAAATAAATAAATAAATAAATCTTTCCTCTCTAAAAATAAATAAATCAATAAATAAATCTTTTTTTTTTAAAGATAAAGAAGAGAAGGACAGACCCACAGCACACATACATGAACACATTTCTAACTGCCCACCCCCAAACCACCTCCCACACCAGACCATTTAATTTCTATCACTGAAAGCTCTGAAATCTTTAAGATCCATGGTCCTTGGATACAAGAAGTCATTCATACCACTTAACAACCAGGAAGACACAGGTGAGTAACTAAAAACTGAAGACAAAGGAGGTAATTACCAGTCACATCCCACAAAACATAATGCAATTAGACAAATGACCCTTCTGCTCTCCATCTAATGCTCTCAGCAAATCCTCTAAAGAAGCTTAGCCCAAATTTCTAGCATTACACAAGGTGTAAGAGGATAAAATAGACAAAACAGAACCTATGATGAAACAAATTTTTAATCACAATCTGGCTTAAAACTTACCAAATTCCTTGTGCCATCTGGAGCGGCCAGGTGACACTGAATGTAAGAATTGAAGACTTGAACTGCATGCTGGGTAAAAAAGCCTTTATGGAAATGTTTGTCATCCTGGACCAAAGTCAGCCAGGACTCCAGCAACTTGTCATACGCTTCCATGTAGACCATGTCATCTTTATCAAGCTAGAAGGAAAAAAGTTTCACAAAACAATGGCCAAAGAAATAAGGTGGGTATTATGACAAGAGTCACACAGCTATGCATTTAGTTTTGTAAGTTTTTCCTTTAATAAAAGTTCCCAACAATTATTCAATTATATAGCCGAATTTGTTCTAAAACTAACCAGTCAAGTCAAGCATCACAGTAAAGAATGCAGAGGCTTTCTATTAAACTTTCTAAAATCTTTCTAATGGTCTAAACAATTCTTAGGCAAGCAGGAATTAATGTTTATTTCTTAACAAGACTAGCTACCTCAATGCTTTATGGAACATGTATTTTTCACATAAAAATAATATTAACATTTTTCTGTAGTGAAGAAGAGACCTGTTAGAATGAAAATACAAAATGTGTACTTACTACACACTTTTGAGTGAGTTTTAAAACACTGGAGAATGATGACTAACCTAACCAGCATACTCAAGAATGTAGGAAAACTTCACAGATACTCCTTAACATTTTATAATTTTTTTAAAATTAAAAGTAAGACAGCCTACAGAGGAGTTTGAGGAAGGTGCTGAGGACTTCCTACTTAATTAGTAACCTGGAACATAATTTAACCTGTGTATATATTTCTTCATCACAAATTCACTAGATCACTATTCAGTGAAACCCAGAATACTTAGTGTCATGTGCTATGCTTAGTGTAAACACATAAATAATGTACCGTTCGTGCTTTTGAGCTCAGTTCAATGGAAAATGAGAAACAAATAAAAAATTACAGAAAATACACTAATAGCCATGAGAGATAAACAGAGATTTCAGGGTTCGTTTTTAACATCTCTCATAGTTACAACAAATAAAGAAGCAGAGTCTCTGAACTATGTATATATTCACTCTTTAAAAGGTTTTGGCACAACCAACCACTTCCGACATTCTGTTCAGTGAAGTAAGGAACACTGAAAGTCTACAGACCTATCTGTAACTTGCTTTTCTGGTTTCTACAGCAAACAGACTGGCCTCACCAACAAATACAGAACTCTGGAACCTTCATTAGAGAGTACTTTCATCAGCTTGTCACTCAAAAAAGGAAAAGTACTAAAATATCTATACCAAGTATTCCAGATTCAGCAGGACCATGAGGACACTACCACCAGTTCACGACATCTAAGCACCAAGTACACTGCTCCCAGTAAATCATTCCCTTGTGCCTTTAGCTTTTATTAACCCACTGCCTACAAGGAAAGTTATTTTCTGGGGCAGATGAACCTTATAAAAATTTATAATATTTTAAAGTAATTTTGTGAAAAATTTACATTAAAATGAAGGGAAAGTAAAAAGAACGCCATTAGATAATTTTAATAAGAATTTAAACATAACAAACCCATTTTTTATTCCATTTGTTCCTGGCCTTGAAACTACATACAGTTTAAGCCCTCACTTGATGCCATAGGTAGGTTCTGAAACTTTAAGTGAGACCACATATGACTAATCCACTTTTACCACAGATTGACTGATATGAAACGTTATTCAAGAACCTGCTGGATAATGAAAATAGACAATGTTCTTTGAAAGTCATTGGAACACAGACATCTTGTAAATAGTCCATTCTTGCTATTTATGGCATATATGTTCTATAAAGTCGCATGAACTCTGAATTAGTGCACTCAGGGTTAGGTTACTTCTGTTTTTCACCAGGTACAGAGGAACAAACAGACCAACACACAACCTTGTTTTAAGTTTGTTTGTTTACAGACACTCATGGAAACAACACTGCAACTTGTGCCTGAATGCAACCTGTCTAACATCTGCATTTGCTCTACATCATGGCTTCCTTGCTCTCTGGAACATCAGACAGCACTCAGCACAACACTGGGAGTAGAGTGTGTGGAGGGGTGGGAGGTCATGTCATTTTAAAAAGTGAAATCATCCAGTTAATGCATAGGAAGAACTTCAACATCTTGTGACAAAAAATTTGAAATATCCCATTTCGCAGAAAATGTATCACTGGAGAGTGTAAAAAGGACGCGTGTTTGCAGTATGAGGGCTGAAACAGGAAGGCAAAGAATTGAAAACAAAACTGCCTTGTTTGACCTCAGCTGGGAATAAGCAAGCCAGGCAATTCTACTAACCGTCATTCTTTGCATGCGTCTGTCTAAGAATGATTGTGAAAGTGCCACCAGTTCTGATTTTGGAGTTACAAATAGATGTTAGCAACAGGGCTACCGTATTTTTCTGACTACAAGACGCACTCTTCCCCCAACATTTGGGAGGAATAATGTTTGTTAATGCTGCTGTTCAGTTCTGTTTACATTTGCACTGGTGAAATATTATGTTATTTACATTATTAAATATTTTACCACATTTTTTTGCTTCAATTTTTTTTTCCCTATTTTCCTCCTCTAAAACCTAGGTGCATCTTATGGTCTGAAAAATACGGTAATTTGCTGCCCTGGCTGGTGTAGCTCAGTGGATTGAGCATGGGCTGTGAACCAGGCATTGCAGGTTTGATTCCCAGTCAGGGCACATGCCTAGGTTGCAGACCATGTCCCCCAGCAACCATACATTGATGTCTCTCTTTCTCTCTCCCTTCCCTCTCTAAAAAATAAATAAATAAAATCTAAAAAAAAAATACGGTAATTTGCAAATATGGAATCTGCAAAATATGAGGATCGACTGTACTTGTCTCTAATAGGTTCTAATTGACTAATTAAGCTGGTTCTTTTTGTTTATCTATCATGAAAATGTATTGCCCTTTTGAAAACTTTGATAGCTGATGACTTTCTTAAAGAACAGCCAAGTTCTTGGTTCCATAAATGCAACAGCATATTCATTCAAATTTATAAATACTATCTTGGCCAGTATGGCTCAGTTGGTTGGAACACCATCCCATAAACCAAAGGGTTGTGGGTTCAATTCCCTGTCAGGGCACATAGCTACGTGTGGGTTCGGTCTCCAGTTGGGGTGCATATGAGAGGCAACTAATCAATGTTTCTCACATCTCTCTTCCCGCCACCACCCCTTCCACTCTCTCTAAAATCAATGAGCATGTCCTTGAGTGAGGATTAAAAAAAAAGATTTATAAATACCAATGAAAAGGATTAACTCAACCAATTTGTCTTCATTTATACATCATTTATTTCCTTCCAGCACCTTTGTACATATTGCTTTCAACAATCCAATTACAAACGGTATTAAGTAAAATTTTGTTGCATGAATATCAAAAATGATCAACAGTGTTAATATCATTTAGCAAAATATGACAGTCCAAACTCTTTTCTCACAAAATATCGGATGAAGTTTCCCTGTGTAATGAGAATGCTGTATTTTCTTTTTGGCTTTGGAAATACATTGTTTGTTCATGAATCATGAGAATCTCTCTAGGATATAGCTACAACTCAGTCTCAGATTTCACTTATACTATCAACTTCACCATCAATAAGAGCCTGGAGTGCTGCTATCTCTTTTACATTCATCTTCTGATTTTTTTCTCATTGTGAAATGTGTTATTCTGGCATTTTCCTTCTCTTACTATTATGAACAGAAAATGAAAAATTCTGAATTCCTTATGTATCCAATGAAACTTAAATTAAAAAAAAAAAAGACTTAAAAGGTGGTATCTCTAGACTTCCTTTATAGCATCTTGGAAAATGCAATTTGAAAACAGAAAAATAACAAATAGCAGCTATTTATTTTACTTGTAGTGACTGAGTTCACTATTTATCATCCTTTAGATGATTCTATCACTCCTCCACTTCCTTATTATTTTAGACTTTTTAATAGCTGGTAATTGATGAGTAATGGTGAAATACTTTCTGAGGTCATAAAACATCAAAATGTTTCAAGATACAGGAGAAATCAGATCACTAACATCAATAATGTATTTCAGACTTACAGAAGAGTATGACATATCCATAAGGCAACTGCAAGATGGCAAATGCTCTTTTTGCCCCAAGGTCTCCAAGAAAGAACAAAGTCAGTGTTTAAAATAAAAACTAAAAAGAAACTAAAATATCAAAAAAGAAACTAAAAACAAGTTACTGAGGGTTGAAGAATGCTGTAAAAAATCGGTTCAAGCACTGTCTGTGGTCATGGGAATGAGGATTCTATTCACTGTCTCCTATTTGAAGCTTTGCAAGAGATTTTTTTTTATTTCTAATTTTTAATTAAATTAGGAAAAATTTCTGAGGAGAGGTGAGCTTCCTCTTTCTGTACCGGATCCTCTTAAGAAACTGTATCTCCCAGCCCACTTCAAATCTAAATAGTCAAATTTAGCCCTGGCCAGGTAGCTCTCGGTTGGTTACAGCAATCATCCCAATACGCCAAGGTTGTATTTTCGATCTCTGGTCAGGGCACATATAAGAGTCAGCCACTGAATGCATAAATGAGTGTGACAACAAACATGTTTCTCTCTCTCCTTCCCCTCCTTCCTCTTTCTAAAATCAATAAATAAAAATTTTAAAAATGTTTAAAAAAAGAAAAAGTCAAATTTATTATATACAGATAAGCTGATAGTTTACATATCAAGATTGCTCTTTTTCTCTAGAAAAAGAAAATCTCTTGATTTTCTTCTCTTGTTTAATCCCTAAAATGTTTTGACCACGGTGCTCATTACCGATTGTAGAGCTCCTTGCCCCTAGTTAGGGAGTAATTACATTTACACAGTCCTAAAATTACATTCGGCCCTTTGAAGGCGACCACCAAGTTGCTGTGACCCCCAGTGAAAGTGAGTTTGAAACCCATGCTCTATGATATACACACTCTGCTAAGACGGTCTGACTCGAACAGCAGCTGTAAAGAGTGGCCTTAAGTGGACAAGATACCAGCTAAAGGGTTAATTGAAAAATGAAAGTGATTTTAGAATATCTACTAACAGGAGTCACATGGTGATTTATCTGTAAGAATATTTGCTGCATCATTACTTGAAACTGCAAATAATGTTATTGAACCATTCTCCTAATCTTTTACATCAAAAACCATGATTTTGAACACCAATTCATGACACAAAACTACTCATAATAATATACATAAAAGTAATGATTTTATTTTTATTTAACTCTAATTGGCATGCCTTAAAATCTGGAAAAATACATCAAAATATTAACAACTTTCATAAGGTGAAATTATAAGGATATGGTTTACTTCTAATTTTTTGCTTTTTCAAATTAATTTTTACAAATAATGAATAAGTATTTAATGTCCATAGGAAGAAAAAGGTATTATATAATTTGATGTATGAATAAAGAGATAACAAGAAAGTAATAAGTGATGAGAGTTTGAGAATTTTAAATAAAATTCATGTAAGTTTGAATTACTTTTACCAATGAACATAGAACATTTTTACATTAAAACTGTATTCTGAAATTAGTAACAAAATTATAATTATAAATGTGAAGAAAAAAATAAAAGTAAAATCTTAACCTACAAGAAGCAGACACATTCCTTATTGTTAAATTTGATATGTGGAGATGACCTGAATTCTCACAATTTTTAGTTAGTAAAATTCTCCTCCTCCCCAACCCAAATACCAGGCTCTGTAAATTTACAGGTGAGAGCTACTGAACTAGCCAAAAAACTAACAACCAAACAAAAAATCACAATCTTATACAAACTGATTTAGAGAAGAGAAAAAGAATGCCAGCTACAGAGTGATCTGTGAAGCTAGTATAACTGATACCAAACACATCAACAGTTCATAAATGACTGAGATACATGGTGATCAAGTTCAATTCAGAAATGCAAGGGCAATAACATTAAAAAACCTATAAAAGCAATTTATCACATTACTAGATTAAGCAGAAACACATTTAGTAATATTCAACACTCATTCATGTTTTTAAAAAACCCATTAGCAATTCTGATAAAATATAGCTCAAAAACATATAGCAAATGTTAATCCCAATGATAAGCCAGAAAAGATGTCTTTAGTTACCACTTGTATTCAACATTGTACAATAAGAAAAAGAACTACAGCCCTAGCTGGTGTGGCTCATTGTATTGAGTGCCGGTCTGTGAAGCAAAGAGTCCTGGTACGATTCCCAGTGTAGGGCACATGCCTGGGTTGCAGGCCAAGTGCCCAGTAGGGGAAGCACGAGAAACAACCACACACTGTTGTTTCTCTCCCTCTCTTTCTCCCTCCCTTCCCCTCTCTAAAATAAATAAAATCTTTTTACAAAAAAAAAAAGAAAGAAATTGTGAAGACGGTAAAAAAAGCAAAGTTGTCATTACTCACAGATATAATTGTCCATATAAAACTAAAAAAAACTCTAAGGACAAATTATTAGAATCAATAAGAATTTTGAAAGGCTAGTATAAAAACATAAACTGCATTTCTCTATGCCAGGAGCAATCTGAAAAAAATCAGGCTAAAAAAGATACTACTTACAATAGCAACAAAAATATAAGGTACTGAAGAAAAAAATGTCCCTTATTAAAAGACAATAAATTAGACTTAAATTCATATAGAAAAATACATTTATGCATAGTGGTGATAAAGTCATGATGCCCATTTCTCACTAAAGGTTGCCTATAATCCCAACCACAACCCAACTTCACAACAGAAAATTCATACGAAAGGACAAGCAGCAGCCCTGGCTGGTATGGCTCAGTGGACTGAGTGCCGACCTGTGAATCAAAAGGTCACCAATTTGATTCTCAGTGAGGGCACATGCCTGGGTTTGTGGACCAAGTCTCCAGTTGGGGGCGTGCGAGAGGCAACCAATCGATATATCTCTCTCACATCAATGTCTCTCCCTCTCTTTCTTAATTCCTTCCCTCTCTCTAAATAAATAAAAAAAAAAATTTTTTTTAAAAACACAAATGCATCCAAGACCCTTCTAAAGAACTGGAAAGTGGAGACAAGAAGGAGGGAAAGAACAACACTTGTCCTATCATACCCAGACATCCTCTCAAAGTAAAATACAGGTAAGACAAATTGACCAATCAAGAAAAACCCATTTATATGCGAGGACTAGATATATGACAGCAAATCATTCTCATTGAGAAAGAAGGTCTATTTAATACATGCTGCTGGAAGAAAAAAAAAGTACAAAGACAGCCTAGTGAATTCTTATTCAGGAAAAGTATTTTGTAAACCATGTATCTGTTATGGGGTTAATATCCAAAGTATATAAAGAACTCATATAACTACAGCAGGACTTCCAGCCAAGATGGAGGTGTATGTAGACACGCTGTGCCTCCTCGCACAACCAAAAGAAGGACAACAACAAATTTAAAAACATAAAACAACCAGAACTGCCAGAAAATCAAACTGTATGGAAGTCCAACAACCAAGAAGTTAAAGAAACATTCATCCAGACCGGTAGGAGAGGTGTAGAGAGGATGCTGGGGCAAAGATGACCCACAGCAAGGTAGCAGCTGGCAGACTGGATGAGGCAGCGGCAGGTGGACTAGGTGGTGCTACATCTGCATTCAGATAAACCGGGAGGAACAACGGGGGAACGTAACAGACCGTGAAACCCAGGGTGGCAGCGTGGGGAAATAAAGCCTCAAAATCTCTGACTGAAATATTCTGTGGGGGTTGTAGCAGGAAAAACTCTCAGCCTCACAGGAGACTCTGTCGAAGAGACCCACAGGTTCCTATAACATACACAAACCCACCCACCTGGGAATCAGCATCAAAAGGGCCCAATTTGCTTGTGTGTAGTGGTGGGAGTGACTGAAAGCCAGCAGAGAGCAGAGCAAGGGGCAGTATTACCTACTGGACCCCTCCCCCACATATAGCCACCACAATGTAGCAACTGGGTTGCCCTGCCCTAGCAAATACCTAAAGCTCCGTCCCTTAGAATGTAACAGGCCCTTAGACCAAAAAAAAAAGGCCCAAATGAAAGAAAAGATCAAAGCTCAGAAAAAATACAACTAAGTGATAAAGAGACAGCCAACCTATCAAATACACAGTTCAAAATACTGGTAATCAGGATGCTCACAGAAATGGCTGAGTACGGTCACAAAATAGAAGAAAAATTGAAGGCTATTAAAAGTTAAGTAAAGGAAAATGTTCAGGGAACCAACAGTGATGGGAAGGAAACCAGGACTCAAATCGACGATTTGGAGCAGAAGAAAAAAACAAACATTCAACCAGAACAGAATGAAGAAACAAGAATTCAAAAAAGGAAGGAGAGGCTTAGGAACCTCCAGGTCAACTTTAGACGTTCCAACATCCGAATAAGGCGGGGGGGTGGGGGGGGGGTGCCAGAAGGAGAAGAGGAAGAGCAAGAAATGGAAAGCTTATTTGAAAATATAATAAAGGAGAACTTCCCTAATCTGGCAAAGGAAGTAGACTTCCAGGATGTCCAGAAAGTCCAGAGAGTCCCAAAAAATTGGACCCAAGGAAGCACACACCAAGGCACATCATAATTACATTACCCAAGATTAAAGATAAGAAGAGAATCTTAAAAGCAGCAAGAAAAAAGGTGAGAGTTACCTACAAAGGAGTTCCTATCAGACTGTCAGCTGATTTCTCAAAAGAAACCTTACAGGAAAGAAGGGGCTGGAAAGAAGTATCCAAAGTCATGAAAGGCAAGGACCTACACCTAAGATTACTCAGCAAATCTATCACTTAGAATGGAAGGGCAGATAAAGTGCTTCCCAGATAAGGTCAAGTTAGAGGAGTTCCTCATCACTAAGCCCTTACTATAGGAAATGTTAAAGGGGCTTATCTTAAAAAAAAAGATTAAAAATATGAACAGTAAAATCACAACAAACTCACAACTATCAACAATAAAACTCAAAAAAACAAAACAAAAACAGACTAAGCAAACAACTAAAACTGGAACAAAATCAAAGAAATGGAGATCACATGAAGGGTTTTTAGCAGGGAGGGGAAGGAGGGAGAATGGGGGAAAAAGTATGGGGAATAAGAAGCATAAAAGGTAGGTACAAAATAGACAGGGGGAGGTTAAGAATAGTATGGGAAATTTCAAAGCCAAAGAACTTATACTTACCACCCATGGACATGAACTAATGTACGGGGAGGCGGGGGAGGATGCAGATGGGGGGAGGGTGGAGAGCAGAGGAGAATAAAGACGGGGGAAATGAGATAACTGTAATAGCATAATCAATAAAATATAGTTAAAAAATTAGTTCCTACTAAAAAAAACTAAATTTCAAAAAAATTGAAAAATAAAATAACCAACAAATAGTAAGATTACAAATGGGCAAAGGGCGTGAATAGACGTTTTTCCAAAGAAGACATACAGGTAGCCAACAGGTACATGAAAAGGAGCTCAACATCACTCATCATTAAGGAAATGAAAATCAAAACCACAATGAAATACCACCTCACACCTGTCAGAATGGCTGTCATCAAAAAGACATAACATGTGTTGGCAAGGATGTGGAGAAAAGGGAACCCTTGTGCACTTTTGGTGGGAATGTAAATTGAAGCAGCTACTGTGGAATCTAGTATGGAGATTCTTCATAAAATTAAAAAATAGGACTAACATTTAACCCAGGAGTTCCACTTCTAGAAATATATCCAAAGGAAACAAAAACATTATCTCAAAAAGATATATGTACCTCCATGTATACAGCATTATTATTTATAATAGCCCAGATATGGAAACAACCTCAGTGTCCATCAATGGATTAATGCATAAAGAAATTGTTATATATAAACACATACATACACACACACACACACAAAATGAAATATTATTCAGCCATAAAAATGAAGAAATCCTACCATTTTTATATCATGGATGGACCCTGAAGGCATTATGCTAAGTGAAATAGGTCAAAGAAAGGTAAACATCGTATCTCATTTATATGTAGAATTAAAAACAAAAAACAAACCCACCAGACTCAAAAAAAATTAGACTTGTGGATTTGTGATGACCAGAAGTGGTGATGGAAAAAAAGGGTCAAAATGATCCAAGCTTGCAGTTATAAAATAAATAAGTACTAGGGATGTGATGTAAAACTTGATGACTAGCTAACACTGCTGTGTGATATGCAAATTCTTGAGAGTGGATCCTAAGAGTTCTTGAACCACAAGGAGAATTTTTTCCCCTTTATTTTATTGTATCTATATGAGATGACGGATGTTAGCTGAATGTATTGTAGTTATCATTGCACAATATGTGTAGGTCAAACCATCATTTTGTATACCTTAAACTTATACAATGACGTTCTCTATAAAATTAGGGGGGGGGAGAACAGAAATTATAAACATAAATGAATAAATGTTTCTGGAAAACACCTGTTAGCAATATAGAGAGAAATTAAATTAAATCTTGATACCATATTCAAAATTAAATTTTAAGGTGGTAAACTCATGAAAGGCAAACTTTTTAATTTTTTATTTAGTGATTTTAGAGAAAATATTGTTCTCTATTTGAACAACAAACATCTATTTGTTGTTCCATTTACTTATGCACTCATTAGTTGGCTCTTGTATGTGCCCTGACCAGAGATTGAACCCGCAATGCTGGTGAATCAGGGGGATTCTCTAACCAACCAAACTACCAGGCCAGGGCATGAAAGGCAAACTTTTAAAGCATTTAGAAGAAAACACAGGAAGGATAAATATCTGAAACAAGGAGATAATAATGCAAATCACAGAAGAAATGACAGTGAGTTCAACTACAATGAAAACTGCTTGCTCATCACAAGATATCACAAAGTCTAAATGTAATTCTGTCTGAGACTAGATCCTGAAACAGAAAAACAACAGTGGTGGGAAGGTGGTGAAGTCCAAATAAAGCATGCAGTTTCATTAATAAAAATATAATGCCATTAATTTGTTAGGTTTGACATGTACCATGGTTAATGGTTATATAAGATGGGAATATTAGGGAAACTTGGCAAAAGGTATATAGAAACTGTACTATCTTGGCAACTTCTCTGCAAATCTAAAGTGACTTCAAGTTAAAGGGGAAAAAAAAAGACCACGAAGTGAGAAGAGGGGCCACAAGATGGAAAAACAAAGCTGTAACAGGATATATAGAGAATTTGTGCAAATCTGTAAAAGACAACCTAATAGGAAAGGGGCAATGAACTAAACCAGTCTTTCATACAAATGATCATGGGCACTATACATTTACAGTATGAAAAGATGTTCAATGTCATTAGGACCTGGGAAAACAAATTAAGACCATGTTTGATACTTGCAAGTTTGGCAAGAACTGTGATGGTGAAGACATAATAATGTTAGGGAAACTTGGTAAAAGGTACATGGAAACTATCAATGGGAGGGGCACACTAGTACCATCAACCATGGTACTTGTAACATTCTTCCACTGGGTCATGGGTTCACTCATGGTCATTTTATTGTATTTCAGAATAACATGTTTTTTGTCTGTATCAAACACGATATAATAGAATCATCTACAGTGGTTTTGAGGACTGAATAAATAATATATAATGATCAAACACAGTGCTAAAAAGGCTAACACAATCCTCAATTTGTTATAAGCAGCAGGAGAAGAAGGTGGTTTTAGTCCTAAGTTGTTATTGAATGCTAAGAGCTAAGCATGGGAATATGAAGATCAAAGATCCTTTCTTCCCACAGAAACATCTGCGGCCTGTTTACATACTCCAGAAAGCATGTGTTTTGCAGACATCAATTGTTAAGTCTTAACAGTTTCTCTTGCCAAAATAAACAAACTGGTACCACATCTTAAGAGGAACTTAGGGAGTAGCATCCTCTGACCTCCAGTGTGTCAAGAAAGAAGCAAGGTATATTCCAAAAACTACCTTCATTGTTCTTTTACTACATATATCATGCATGCTATTACAGTTTATTCACATACGGAAAAATACAAATAAAATGTGAACACCTTTTTGTTGACAGAGTTCAACAGTCCCTCCTATGAAGCCCTCCCATTCATCAGATGGTGCTTTAAAATAAGAACTAAAAACTGCTAAAGAGCCTTCTGGCTCCTACTGAAGACCAAGTAAGTCATCAGGCAAAGTGTGAGAAATATGGTTAATGACAACTGGCAACTAGAGCTTTCAGCCTAATCACAGAAAGCTGAAACCTAACCGGGTGCTTTTGCACAAACCCTTGGCCCTGCTCCATAGCCACCTTGGCCAACACCCAGCAGCCAAGCCCGAGCACGTGCACAGTGATGACGGCAGCGTACCAGTGAGACACTATGTGCTCACACCTCAAGTATTGGCAGGCTTGCTGCCAGAAGGGCTTTGGAAAGGGGCTTAGAGCTTATGAAACTACTTGACCCCACTTTACTCCATTTGAGAATGAAGGGTGGGGAAGGTGATCAAAATATGATATCAGCACTTACATTTCAATGCCCATAATTATCTTGGAAGTGCACAGGAGTCTACAGCTCTTCAACCATACAAAAAAGGCTGTCTTTGTCTGGTATGATATAAAAAGCCATTCATTGCATTTATGAAGATGCTGCCAAACAAAGCTTTAGAAAAAAAACTTTCAATATGTAAATTGCTCCCCTTTTTGCCTTTAAATTAAATTTCAGAAATTGAATCTAACATTACTGTTTGATTCCAACTACATAACATTCTGGAAAAGGCAAAAATATGGAGACAATAAAAATATCCATGGTTGCCAGGGGGTGTGGTGGGAGTATGAACAGGCAGAGCACAAGGGATTTTCAGGGCAGTGAAACTACTCTGTGTGATACTATAATGGTGGGTACATGTTAATTTACATTTGTCCAAACCCAGGGAATGTACAACACCAAGAGTGAACCCTAGTGTGAACTGTGGACTGTAAGTGATTTGGACGTGTCAATGCTGATTCATCAACTGTAGTTAATGTACCATCTAGTGGGGGATGTTGACAGTGGGAAGGCCACATGTTTGAAGGGTGGGGAGGATGTAAGGAACTCTTTTTCACTCAATTTTGCTGTGAATCTGAAACTGCTCTAAAAAATATACTGTGTGTATATACCTAACATCAGACACTGCAGAAATGCACAGGTAAGTCTTGTACAGAAGACAAATTTCATGTATAGTAGTTCCAAGTTCAATTGTTATGCTGCAAACTCCGAAACTACTCCTAATTACAACAGTACTATAGTTACTATGAGGTTTTTGGTGTAAGCCACCCATATTAGATTTTTCTCTACATGTAACAGCAAATAACCAACATGACAACTCCAAATCTTTTCCATGGAATTGGGAAGCTCTCTCTTCAATCATTAGCAGTGTCTTCATATGTAAATATAAATTACATGAGTTAGCTTTCAAAAGTATTGAGACATAGTCCTAAGTAGTAAGACTAATTTTCACATGGAAAAATTTATTCTAAGGAATAACCACCACGAAGAAGTTCCATGACCACCTCTGCCCTTGTGTTCCAACTTCCATCTGGAGGGTGCTGCTGCCGTATTACACAATCAGAGCTCATAGAGAATTGGAAAAAGTATCATCAACACTGGCAGGGAATTTACTTATAGCCTTCTTTTGCAAAAATGATGGAAAAAATCATTTGGCAGAAGTAACTTATGCAACAACAAAAAAATGCTTGTATTAACAGAAAGGGTTAAAAACTCCAGGTAAACATTAAGGGAAGAATAGGCTCTATCAATATACTATTTCTTAATATGGATGGTTGGTATGCAGTTTTTCATTTTATTATTCTTATAACTGTTATATACATGTAAAATTTTTACTTAATATAAATGAAATCTTTCACAACCATTTGAAACTCTCCAGGCACTAGCACGACCCCCACAGCCTAATGACAGGTCAAATCACACATGAACTACCCAGAGCAGAACGTTCTCAGAACAGGGCGATGCAGGCCCAGAGATTATAAGGGTGAGTACTGAGATCCTTTTCCTAGGACAGCAGTATTATTTAAGGCAAATATGGAAATAACAGCACAAAAAAAACTTCATGAACTCTCCATTTAAAAAAGTAAGAATTCAGAAGTTTTTAAATGTCAAGCACAAAATAAAATTAATTCACTCTCTCATGATTTTTATTTAACTTCAGAGTACCTGTGCAGCTGACAGTATTCCTGGCTTCTGAAATCCCTCAGAAGAAACTGATTTAGTGGACAAACAGTGCAGCTGTTCAATGAATCCTGTAGATAGATCACTTTAAAAAACTGGCCCCACAAAAACACCATAAGTTTGAGTTATGATTGACAATAGAGTTTTTAAATATTACACGGCTAGATTAACATACTGTCTTCCTTTTGGAAATGCATACAAATTTCCAAATTCTTAATGCTAAAGAATATATATGAATTAAACACCATGCCTGGCACGTGGTAGATATTCAGTATATACTTATGGAAGTGAATTAATCCAATAAGGCTCCCACTGAACTGACATCTCAGGAACTCCCCTGGCTCACTTGAGTAGAAAGCCAATCCTCTCTCTACCTCACTGTAGCATTCATTTTGAGCCACTGGCCTCTGGTTATGTTTCTAATGCTAGTATTACAACAATACAAAGGATACCATATGGAACAACAGCTATGACAATAAATAAGCTTTATTCTAAATCCACTACCCACTATCTCATGTGCCAATAGTCTGTAAAATGTAAACAGTGGTTCTGTGCTAGGACTGGTGGAGCAGCTTGGAAAAGAAAAAAAAAAATTAGAGCTGACAAGTCAGCATTGGTAAAATTATAATCCAACCAGAATTAAATGAAACATTGAAATTATTTTCTAAAAATTTATTTTAAGAAGAATCTATATTTAAGATGTAATAGTAACCAATTTTCTTCCAAATATCATAGGAGAGCTAAAGTTACTGTTAGTATTTTTTAAAAGTCCACTTTAAATGTGCAAGGTGTAAAAACACCCCTGCATCTCACTTACTTCCTCGGTCTTTCAGACAGAGAGAGCCCATAAAGACTGGCCGGTGTCTTGCTCTGCACAGTACCAATCATCAGAACTGTTGGGTGGGGAGCACAACACGGCTCCCACACAGTCCCTCCTCTCATGAGCTCAGTGCACTGTGCTGACATCACCATTCCAGAAAGTCAGCAACTGCTTGCCCTCTTATCACTGAAATGTCCCCCAGCTTTGCTTCCCACAGCTCAGTTTGTAATCTGGCCTCAATGTACTCCTTTTGACCGCACCTCCTCTCCACAAAGTACTGGATTGGTCAAAAAGTCCATATGGTTTTTTCTGTAAAATATAAGACAGTTTTTCGTTTTCACCAATAACTTGACTGATTTGGATACCTTGAGTATGTCAGCTGTCTCCTGCATGGTATAGTGTTGATTGTTCTCAAGTACCTTACTGTCTTCAATTTAATCGTAATCAGCTTCAACTGGTCTACCCAACAGTGGAGCATCGTCCAGCAAGAAATCTCCAGCATGAAATTTCACAAACCACTGTTGACATGTTTGATAAGTCACAGCACCCTCTCCATACACTGCACAAATATTTTTTTGTATTTGTTGCATTTTTACCTTTCTTGAAATAATAAAGCATAATATGCAAAAAATGTTGCATATTTTTCTACCAATTTTGATTAGTTTTTTTTAATGCATATTGATATGACAGCTGTCACTACACATTCTTACAAAATTGTTTTGAATGAAGTTAAAGACAACTAAGTGCTAATAGAGCCATCATCTGGAAAAAAACAAACCAATTTTTTGGACAACCCAATAACTGTCCGTGGAGCTCAAGAAATCAGTCCTGAATTAAGATTGCTGAAGTTTAAATGCACCCATTCACCCAGTAGGCATTATACTCTATAATGAACTCCTAATAACCTCATCAAGGATCTTTTCCTTTACTACCTTGTCCTGCTGATCTTGATAATGAGCTACAAATGTACTAAAATTTAATGTACAGTTCTTCCTTTATAAAATTTATCTGCCACCACCTCCTTTAGTATCCACCCCACACACCCAAACACTCATATATTTCAGTGCTTAAGCAGCATGGTGGCTGCTTATGCAATTAACTCAACATGTTATGTAGCTTCTGTCTGGTGAACCTACAGGGGACTGAACTTAAAATTCTCTATTGACAAAAGAAATCAAGAAACCATAGTACCAGGTCTGAGTCACATGCACTTCAAATTTCACTGAATCAATTCAAATGCATTTGTTTGTGGAATAAACATTTTACAAAATAATTAGAATAATATGGGCTATTTTGTTAGGATTTTAATTGTTTAAAGTCAATAATTTCAACTCTACAAACATTCTCACCTCTTCAGTCCAGCAACAGACAATAATTTGATATCCGAGGGGCAATGAAAAAAACCTTGGCTTCAGGAAGACTCAAGTAATAGCAATAAATTTTAACAGCCAAGGACAACGTGGCTAAAAATTTGAGCACAGAGTTTCAGGTCACTGCAAGGTGAGGATCAGTCACAAATAGTCTCTTCACACACAGTTTCTTCACACACAGGCCTCTGAGCAAGGACGTGCTTCATAAACACACAAAAGCATCAAGAATTTTTCTTTCCACCAAGATGCTCTTTTTTTTCCTTGCTACAGCAACATGATCAAGATCTAAGACTTGAATTTCTAAAAGGGATACAATCTATGTGTGTTCCTAAATAAATGTAGTTTAAAAAAAAAAATCACAATAAAACAAATGTATATGCTGAATGTTTTCCTACCAGAAAAAGAAACTCATTTGATAAGAAAGAAAAACAGAAAACATTTCACAAAATTAAAATTAGAAAGAAAATTAATGTTAAAATTATTAGTTTGCAAGAGTTAGTTTTACTTGGTAAGACAGTACAGATGACATACACATTCAAATTTATCATTATTCTTCCACATTTTATTGTGCATACATACAGGCACCTTCATATAGTTAATCCACTTCATAAAACATCGAAAGTTATCATTCTAACTATACCAACAAGGACACATGCTCACAAAGGTAAAGCAACTTGCCCAGGATTGATAATTGGCTCACAAACCATGTCCCTCCAAAGTTTATGATCTTTCTTTTCCACGCTGACTCCCAAAGCAGTTTTTCATATCCCTCAATTGTTCTATTTACACATTTTCCACTTTGGTTCAAAAACTCAGTATTATGTGCTGGCACCACAATCACAAAGTACTCAGGGCAACAAGGTGATTTGACCATGGTCTCAGAAGCTTCAGTCTGGGTAGCGGAAGGGTGAGATGACACTGAGGAGGACTCCTTCAGCCTTTGGGCAGCTCACCCTGAGGGGGTGCTCCCTACCCCAGCCTGACTTCACCAACCTGGCCAACACAACTACTGTGAGTCATACAAGCTTTATACAAATCTCTTCCCGCTGCCCTTTTCAAGAGGTAACAAATTATTGTTTAAAACATTTTAGAATGTCATAAACAGGTCAATTAAAAGAAATTGATTAATGAAAAGAAATGAAACCCATCAGGTCTGTCCTAACTACAGCACACCTCCTTGTGGAACAAGCACGCTGCTCGGAAAGTGTGTCTATTTCTGTGTCAGACCTTGGCAGAAAAGCTGTTGCCAAGCTGTCTGTCTCCTGGTGAAAACAAATAAACTCTAAACTCCGCAAACCAAGAAAACTCTATCTTCCAGTAATTCTTCTATAAAATGTTTAGGAACATCCTTAACCCACAAACAGAAACCAAAAGGTAGCTGTATTTCTAAAAATCAGGCAAATGTGCTGTTTAATCTGTCTGATTTAGAAAAAACACAAACCAAGAGGGGAACAAAGTACAACAAAACCATGTTAAAGAAAACCAGACTAACTCAGAATCTGTGAAAATCTGAACAGGGTCTGAATAAAGTTTAAATATTAAAATTTCTTTGTATTTCCATGCTTAAAACATAATTTTTCCCCCTGAGAAATTCCAATCTCACATATGATGCCATTAAGTTTCAATTCCTCTAACACCTACATTTTTTCCAACGTACAAATATCTGTCCAACCGGTTGCTTCCCTTGTCAAACCGCTAACACTCAAACAGACAAGCACAATCATTACCCAGTTCTTTGATCTCTGAGCTGCTAAGGGTTACAAATCCACACTGCCAGACTCACAACCAAGGGGCTCAGCTAAGATTTAGCAGGAAATTTTAACAGATAGCTGTACTCTTTTAACCCCTACAGTCCTTGAAAAAGACCCACATTTTGATTCATAAAGAGAAAAACTAGTTTTATAATTTAATACATACTTTGTAGGAAAATAACCAATGATTTCCCATGATTAATGTGGTTATTCACAGTAACTATTACAAATGCAGCTCTGTTGTCAAGGAGTTTTTATACATGTTTTCTAAATTAATATAAAATTTTGGAAAATATACATTTGAAAATTTTTACCAAAAACATCTTCAGTACAGTTATTGGCCTCAATTTTAATGTAAATTATATTTTACCAAGGTATACATACTAGCAAAAAAAAAATTAAAGAGCACAGTCTAATCAAAAAAAGTATGTTTACAATTATTTGAACCAAATAATATTTACATAATTTCTGGGTAAGTCCAAATTTAAAAAATTCTCAATTAATATATAAAGTTAAACATAATCATGACCGTACCACAAAGTTAGCCTCACCATTTAAACTTAAAAGTTACCACCATTAAAACAGGCCTTCAATATAATTCTTAATATAAACATTTCATTCCATTTCCTACATTCAGGTACTAATTATCACCAAGTTAAAATCTTGAGACCAATAAATTTAATCTACCAAAGTGATTTTAATCCACAAGATTTTTAAAAGTCATGTTTCCAAACAGACTGCCAAACAATTTACCCATATAAACAAACATGCAATTTTAACAACAGCTACCACTGCCTGAAAATTGTCACTTGTCACAAGAAATGTCACAAAGGCACAGCATTTTCCTTGTGAACAACAGACACCACGTATTTCAGAATATCCACTTACCACTTCTTCCAGTGCAGCACTTCGCCCAAAAGAACAAGTGAGGTGTGTGAGGCAGTTCACGAAGGACGAGAAAAGTTCACTTGGAATGGCAGTTAAGACGTTTCGAGGGAACACAGTTATCAGGTTGCTGATAATGCTGGAGATCCCCACAGCTTCAGAATCTTCTATTTCAATTCTACAAACCAGGTAACAAGTGTTACTGGTGGTGAAAGGCAAGTTACAGTAACTCATTTCCTAACATAAAAATTATCACCTATTCATTAATTTTTAAAGGCATGTCCCTATATTAATTTCAAATTACTCATATAACTCAAAATATATAAAGGGGAAAATAATCACTAGTTTCTTTCTTCTACCACTGTTAGACATAAATAAAAACCTGGAAGTTCCTTTTTTCAGTGACAAAGGGCAAGTATACCTACCCATTGATAGTACTCAGTAAACCCTCAATGAAGTGTGCTAGGTAGTCAACCTGTGCTCCTTCATCGGGGAAGACAGGTCCATGCAGAGAAGCTAACTGGGCGAGGCACTGCAGAGAATCTTGTGCCATATCCGAATCCTCTCTGATTTTTCGATGTACCTGTTAGAAAGAATTACTAATCCATAAAAATAAATTCTTCTTTTGTAAGGGTCACGTGTCTATCATGCCAAATGAGGTAAGAGAAAACTTCACAGTAGCTTGTTATTTCTAGAATATTAATTCCTGAATTAAACTAAGTTTGAGAATGTTCCTCAGTCCACTTTACATTATAGGCCATGATTTTAAACATATTAATTAATTTTAACTGAAGGCTACCTACATTTTGAAAATTGAACTGTGTTCAGTATGCTATGACAAAGACAGAAACAGATGCCAGCCAGTGAGACGTACTGCTTCTTCTAAAAACAGCAACAACGACAGTCATCTGTATTATGCTAGCTATGCCTCGCTACAGCTCCTTGCTAAAGTTAGCAGGCAAGTTCAATTAGGAGTATACAGATGCTGCTTTAGTGGAAGTAAACAGTTGCACATATAGAGAAAACTAATATACTGCTCAATCCCTAGACACCCATTCATTCAACTGATACAAAGCACTCTCTCAAAAACTTAGATTGCCTAAAATTTGCTTCAATCTCATCTCATCCTACATCATTAATAAATGCTAAAATATTTTAAAATAAAAATAGTATTTAAATCTACTTTAAACTTCAACTAAGCTTTATTTCAGTGATGCAATATTGATGTGAAACACCTGGTATACTGTGTTCCTTATGAAGGAAGTACTCCCAAAATGCTGCCCCCTAATTTTACATTGTTACTAATAATCTGATTTTAAAGATGTTTCATTTCTGTGAGCTGACCTAATTAAAACAGCAAAGGAAAAAAGGAAAGAAATTATGATAGTTATACAACATGTACTTGTGCATGGGGCCATGCTAATCTTCTCTGTATCATTCCAATTTTAATATATGTGCTGCTGAAGCCAGCACTACTTGTGACCATTTTCTACTTTTCACAAGCATTTGAAGCCTTTAGCCCTTCTTTTCCTACACAAATCTGTCTGCTTTCTCAATGTAACATAATTTTAAACATTTAATTCTCTATTTGTTCCAGGTTATGTTCACTTTAACTCTGCAAATCCTAATAATTACTTGTAGTCAGACTATTTCTGAAGCATTCACTGGTACAGTGCTGAGACACAATGAACAGACACTAAAAAAATCCTTATTCACCAACTGATTCCATTAAGCTTTAATCCCAGAACTTCAGGGGGACTAAGAAATTTAAAATACTAAAAACTCACAAAGTTAATTGATCTACTAACATGTTTAAAGTATGTTACCCTCTTCTGTCTACAACCACCACCCACGGATCAAATCTGGCCTCCAGCCCATTTTGTATGGCTGTGGTTTTTACATTTTTATGTGGCTGTGGGGGTGGGGGGAATCAAAGAATATTTCAAGACATGTAAAAACTATACAAATTCCACATTTTTATAGCAGTTGATAAAGTCTTAGGAACAATGCCTGCTTGTGGGGGGAAGAGGGAACTGTCTAAGCTTTTTCTGTATGACAATGACAGTGGTAGAGCAGACAAGTTGCCTCCAAAACCAGCACATCCTAATATTTTCAAGGGCCTTTTCAGAAGAAGTTTGCCAATCCTTGTCCAGAACAACATGAATAGTCTTCAAAATACAGTCTATATTTTAAGTTTTATATAGTAAATTAAAGTAAAATACATGAATTCCTATATCCACATCTTCTAATTTATGAACTTTTTGAATGCAATTCATTTGGAAGCTCCTTGTCTGAAAACTAACTAAATTTCTGTTGTCGTGCCCTTGCACCTAACAAACATTAAACATGATATCGACAGATACAGTGTATCAATGGATACAATGTATTCTGGGACAATAGTAGGTTTCTTCTCTGCCCAGAGAGCCAAATGTTGCTTGTTCCAGGTCTACAAGTGACAAATCACAAGAAAGAATACCTCTGACGAAAGAACTAACATTTATTGTGCAATATCATACTGTCCTCAGCGCTCACCTATGCTATTCTCTGAAATATGAGCCACATAAAACCTACAATGAACCAACAATTCTTATATAATATAGATTTATGCCCCTCTTCCAATGTCAGTATTAAACTGAGTGGGGGGAGGGGAGGAATGGAGACAACTGTGCCTGAAAAACAATAAAAAAAAAAAAGAAAGAGAAAACTGAATTCATCATACAAATAGGGAAGAAGCAGAGAGATAAGAAAAAGACAAGTCTAGTAGAACACCTAGAGAGGTGAATGGTGAGTCAGGATAAGGATGAAGACAAGGAGCAGAGAGCGCCAGGGAATGAGGTGATGACTTCTATGGAACACACTGACCCTGAGATGTCTGTGGGTCTTCCAAACCCAAACCCCCAGTAAGCACTGGGATTATAAGGCCCTGGACTCCAGAGCAGCCTGTGCTGAATATAGACCTAGGAGTCATCAGTGTAGAAGTGGTGCCTGAGGTCCTATGTGGGGAAGGGGCAGTCCAAAGAAAGTGTATGCAGTGAGCAAAGTTGAGAACTGACATAGGAACACTACTATTTATGCAAGGAGCAGAAAAAGAAGAAATCCTAAATGAGACCAGAAAGAATCTGACAAAAGAGGTAGGAAGAATTAACAAGACGGTTTTTCTAATAGCTTACAGAGGAGAGAAAAATGGAGAAATCTGTGAACTTCAGAAGGGCAAATAAATACTTTAGGTTTAATATATTCCTAAAATCAGATAATCAACGTACTTCATCTTGATTCCAACAGTGTATTTATGTTTATCTACTCAATACAGAAATAGCAGTATCTCATGAAAAACTGTTTTTAATTAGGTAATAAATTCATATAACTGAAAATCAACTTAACAAAAACTGAAATTTTAAAGATTAGCAGCTGTCATTTTTCTAACATAAAATTTAAATTGTTTATAAACTGCTTAAATGAAAGTAAGAGGCCACAAACACAAAGCTGTTAAAATAACAAAGTGAAAAAGAGTTAACTTTGAAATTCAAAAGTTATTTAAACGTGGTCTTTCACAGCTGACAGGAGCAGCTGTCTGGTTTGTGCAGACAGCTGTTCAGATTTGGAGCTGCCATTTCCAGGGCTGCCAGCAAGTTTTCCACCTTTGCACAAACTGCTGGAATGAGCAACACAAACAACTGAACTTGGATCCCTATCAAAACACTTTCTGCCAGATGAGGCAGGCAACAGAATTTTTCAATTTAGCTATAATGACCTCTTTGATATTGCCAGTGTTTTTATTCATTACTTCTGACTCAAAGAGAAAAGTAGAAGTAATGCTTACTCTGAACCTTTCCACAGAAAACACCTTAATGTTTACATCCATGAAATACAGTTCTAACATTAGTAAATACTATTTTTAAAATATGAAAAGGTAAGGAATTATAATTACTGTTTGGAATTAAGCAACATAGTCTTTTTTTAATTGATCTTTATTTGGACCTTTGCCCTAATCATTACATCTAACTTGTATGCTCACATTGTAACGGCACTCAGCCTCCAACACACACACACACACACACACACACACACACACACCCCCTTTCCCCAGCTTCCAACTATTATACTGTAGTTGTGGGCAAACATGGAACAGAATGCTTACTTCTTTACATTTAGCAAGTAAGAAACAGCACGAGTTAAAGTTATAGTTCAAATAAAGTGTATGCAATAACCCTAACTTCGCCCATGTCTGATAATTCATACCTAAAAAGTACACTAATCTAGAACAGTTCTCAAAATGTGGTCCAGGGACCCCTAGGGGTTCCTAGGACCCTGACTGATTGTCTCAAAGAGCAAAACATTTTCCTACAATACTAAGACAGTATTTGTCTTTTCCATCCTTACTGTCACACATGTATACAAGTGGAGCTTCCCCAAGGCTATACATGGTATCTAATACTACAACTAACTGAACACAGAAGCAGATGAGATCAGTTGCCTTGTATTAAACCTGACATTAAAGAGATTTGCAAAAATGTACAATCCACTCTTCTCACTAATTTTTTTGTTTTCAAAAAAAATAGCTATTTGTTCATTAAAATGTTATGTCATGGTTTGGTATCATTTTTAAATGAATTAATGATTTTGTAAGGTTCTTACTTTGAATTTTTAATATGGCAAATGTTAATAGTTGTAACCCACATAAACAAAGGCTCTTTGAAGTCCTCAATAATTTTTAAGAGTGTAAGGGGTCCTGAGACCAAAATGTTGGAGAACTTCAGCTCTAGGATATTAAGCCCTTTGTAATTCTAGACACTTTCATAAATTAGCAAAAACATTTCTATGTAATTTCTGACTGAGCAGATACATTAATTAGAAGCCTTTACAGGACAAAAGCAATGTGTGCGCTTTCACTTAAGAAAAGTACAGAAGCATGCACTCCTTCAGTGGCCCTTCCTGATGCCTTTGGTACTGAGAGGAAAGGTACAACTTACTGTAAAGAAAAGCTCCATGACTCTGCTGTCCAGAAGAGTCTCCCGCCAGGACTCCGTTGGCTTTAACAAAACATTTTGTGAGGATTCAAACATGGCTATATAATGTCTGCCCAGTTATCTGGTGTCAAGGTCAACAACAATAACATTCTTACTTTGTCTAAAGTATAAATACACCCTAAATATAACAGGAGCCATCCAGAAAGAATGTAATGGAAACAGTTTAAGCCTCTTCACATATGCTACATAATTCATGCATGAAGCTTAGAAATAAAAGGCATTAAGTGCTGAAAAAAAGAATGCTATAGGAATGTAAGATAACAGTGTCATTATGATATGGCACACTGTAGGAATACAGAAACTTTGATGATCAGAGATCTTAATGGTGGTGACAGAAGGATGAATACTCATGCAAAACAGATGCCAAAATATACACCAAACAAGAGAAATCAATTTCTGCATGTTTATCCTATCATTCCCCGCCAATATCTTGAGTTAGCTGAAACAACATATACAAATATGAGTCTCACATCGTCTACTTGGAAAAATAGCATTTCCTCAAAAGAAATGTATTCAAGAACAAACATACATCACATGGAAGAAAAAAAACCTCCCATAAGAGTAACCAAACATCAATTCCATACAAAGAAATGATTAATTCACATAAAAATCTATCGATGTTCATTTAAAAACCTAGCAGACTAAAAGTCAACTTCTATGGTGTTCAGGAGTTGCACATCAAACACACTTCCAGCGTGTGCCATGACGAAGTAATAACCCCCTGAGCTAAAGCCAACCCTCAAACATGCTTCTAAAAAAAACACTGTCTTTAGCATACATGTAACCATAATATATTTCTAAGAGTTTATGAGCACAATTCACTCAATGACAGTGATATGGTAACCAAGGTCTTTCAGAACTGGGAAAGCTTGGGGGCCTAAGACAGTAACTCTGCCCATCCCACAGCTCATTGAACGCCCAGTGATGTACATCCTATCAATTCATGAGAAACTGAAACAGGTTATTCAAAACCTCATCTTGCAAAACATAAATATTAAAACCCAAATCGTTAACAGAAAAACAATATAGGCAGTGATAATGCTTTGGAAACCATTTTTTAAAATTTACTGCTTAAACCCCTTTTTAAATCTCTGATATTATTCTGTGTCTGAAGAACAGGGCAGGGCTGCTAGTTGTTTCAAAAGACAATCTGCTGGCTGGACTCTGAAAAATCACTCCACTCAATGGATGAATATAAATGAGATTCAAACCAGGTCCATCTCAGTCCCAATTTCCTCCCCCCACCTGCCCCCTCGTGGAGGTGCAGGGAAAGTCCAAAGCCAAAAGAAAAACTGTAGGAACTCAATAAAGCAAACCTGAATTTAAAGAGAAATCAGCCCATGAATACTATTTTTGCTTTCAGCGTGCTAATAGTTTCTAAGATGATCTCATGTTTTCACTAGATACCTAAGGTTGTTAACAACGTGATCTTCATTCACAATATAACACTCTGATTAATACTAGGTCTATATGTGGTTTTATTTTCCAGCTCCAAACCTGGAACGGGTTTTTTTCTGGCATGAAGTTTGCCTTCCAATCAAGAAAGCTCATTTGTAAGGCACCTCATTCACAAAGAATCATGCTGATATTCTTCGAAGAACCACCACCCACCCCTGTCACTCAGCCCAGTACTACCACCACCAATACCACATTCTCATAATAAAAATGCACATATTCTACTTTGTGTAAGTTGCAACCATATAACTTAATTACATATATCTCTCTACTAAAACAATATATGTAATTATCCCCAAAAGCATTTTAATAAAAACAAACATAAAAACAACAAAAAGAACAGGAGAATAATAAATGTAACAAAAATTTTAAGAACAATGCTATTCCAACAAGAAATGTATGTTTTATCCCCAGCTGGTATGGCTGGAGCATGGTCCTATAAACTGAAAGGTCGTGGGTTTGACTCTAAGTCAGGGCATATACCTAGTTTGCAGTTTTGGTCCCCAGCTGGGGCTCATGCCAGAAGCAACCCATCAATGTTGATCTCTCACATTGATGTTCCTCTCCCCCTCTCTCCCTCCCTTCTCCCCTCTCGAAAGAACAAAAAACAAGCAAACAAACAAAAACCCAGTATGTTTTAATTAGCAGATTGTGTCAGGAAACTTGAAGTTGCTGCCTCTGAACAGCAGGCCAAGAGGACTCTTCTGTGCTACCTGAAAGGAGTACTATGAATGTTCATGTATTACTTTTCAATTTTATAAACTAATTAGAAGTATATTACAATGTGAATAGAATACTCAAATATATTTAAAATAATGTAAATAATTAGGATAATTCAAATTTTAATATAGCATTATCAATTATTTTTTATGTGTATAAGACCTCAAAATTCCATTCCTCCAGGTCATTCTCAATGTACAATATTAAAATAAAACAAAAAGCCCTGGCCGAGAGGCTCAGTTGGTTGGGGTATCATCTAGTCAACCAAAAGGCTGAGGGTTCAATCCTGATCAGGGCACATTTGGGAGGCAACCAATCGATGTTTCTCTCTCTCTCTCTCTCTATCTCTCTCTCTCTCTCTCACACACACACACACACACACACACATCAATAAACATATCCTTGGATGAGGGTTAAAAAACAAAAATTTTTAAAAGTACCATGAAAATTCAGAAACCTAGGACTTTTTCTTTTGGTCAAGTGCTCTTTAATTGAAACATTTTCCTGTGTAGTTCTTAACCAACCAGGCACTCCACTGCTCCACTGTTGATGGCATCCATGATGTCATGAAGGTGGCAGCCATTGACATGGCAGCCCACAGACTGGGTCGTCCGCAGGATCTCTTAAATGGTCCCAGAGAGTTCTCTAGCTAAGTATCAGTGCCATTTCTGTCAGACAATGTCGACAATCTCATCAAAAGTGATATTCCCATTGTGCTTAATGTTTTTTTTCTTCTTTCTGTCTTGTGGTGGTTCTCTAAGGGCTTTGATGATCACAGAAGAGACAGAAGGCACTACCTTAAACTGACCTCCCTCTACTGAATGGTCAGTTTCACTGTAATCCTAGGCCCCTCCAATTACCGGTTGCTTTGGCAATGTCATCACAACCTTTTTTGGGGACAAACCCAGGGGGCTGATACTGGGGGCCAGAGTACACATAGCAGCAACTTCCCACCAGTGCACCTCAGATACATGACTTTGATCTCATTGGGGGTCAAACCTTGGAGGTAGCTGGTATGGGATGAACCCAAATTCAGGAAGACTGGACAAAGTTGCACCTATGCCTCCTCTAAGCTGAAAGCCAAAAGCTAGGACTTCTATTCTTAACACAATATTTTTAAAAATGATATAAAGTTTGAATAAAGCAATAATTTCTTTTAAAAACAACAGTTTTAAATAAAATAATAGTTCCTTTTTGAAAACTTTCAAAAGTTGAAGTTTATAGTTCTACCTTCACATGTCATAATATCTGGACATTATATGGCTTCATCTTTTTTATCCAAATATGTCACCAATGAAAGAGAAGTCTAACAATGAAGTGATTATTTAGTAATTAATCCTTTATTATACATATTATGTGCCTGTCATATTTTAGGATACTTATAAATTACAACAGATTGATACAAGTTAAATAGTGATCATTTAAAAAATTTAGAGAGTTCCGGGCAAGATGGAGGCATAGGCAGAAACGCTTTGCTTCCTCACACAACCAAAAGAAGGATGACAACCAATTCAAAAACAAAGAACACCCAAAACTGCCAGAAAATCATTTGCATGGAAATACAACACCAAGGAGTTAAATATTCATCCAGATAGGTAGGAGGGGCACAGTGGAGCAGCCAGGGGAAAGGACCTGTGGCAAAGTGAAGGTTGGAAGACCAGGAAGGCAAGGTGGCAGACCACAAGGGTGATCCCACATTGGCGCACATATAAGCTGGGAGGAACAACGGGGGAGCAAGACAGACCATGACACCCAGGATTTCAGTGTAGAGAAACTAAAGACTCAAAAGCCCTGGCTGTAAAAAAATCTGTGGAGGTTGTAGCAGTGGAAGAAACTCCCAGTCTCACAGGAGAGTTAGCTGGAGAGACCCACAAGGTCCTAAAACATACAGAAACCCACCCACCTGGGAATCAGCATCTGAAAGGGCACAATCTGCTTGTGGGAAGCCAGGAAAGTGATGAGAAGTGAGGCAAGAGTGGAGCAAGCGGCACTGTTCCCTCACTGACCCTTCTCCCACATACAGCACCACAGCAGAGCAAAGAGGGTTGCTCCACCCTGGTAAATACCTAACATTCCACTCCTTACCAGGCAACAGGTGCCTGGGGTCAAAGAAATATGGCCCAAAAGAACATATCAAAACTCCAGGAAAAAAACTAAGAGATGAGAAGATAGCCAACCTATGTGATGCAGAGTTCAAAACACTGGTAATGAGGATGCTCATGAAATGGTTAAGTATGGTCACAAAATGAAGGAAGAAATGAAGGCTATACAAAGTGAAATAAAGGAAAATATACAGAGAACCAACAGTGAAGGGAAGGAAACCAGGACTCAAATCAACAGTGTGGATCAGAAGGAAGAAATAAACATTCAACCATAACAAGAATGAAGAAACAAGAATGCAATAAACGAGGAATGGCTTAGGAACTTCTGGGACAACTTTAAATGTTCTAACATCCAAATCATAGGGGTGCCAGAAAGAGAAGAGGAAGAGCAAGATATTGAAAACTTATTTGAACAAATAATAAAGGAAAACTCCCCCAATCTGGCAAAGGAAATAGACTCTAGGAAGCCCAGGAAGTCCAGAGAGTCCCAAAGAAATTGGACGCAAGGAGGAACACACCAAGGAACATCATAATTAAGTTACCCGAGATTAAAGCTAAGGAGAGAATCTTAAAAGCAGCAAGAGGAAAGGAGAAAGTTACCTACAAAGGAGTTCCAGCTAAGGCTATCAGCTGATTTCTCAAAAGAAACCTTGTAGGCAAGAAGGGGCTGGAAATAAGTATACAAAGTTATGAAAGGCAAGGACCTACATCCAAGATTACTCTATCCAGCAAAGCTTTCTTTTAGAATGGAAGGGCAGATAAAGTGCTTCCCAGATAAGGTCAAGTTAGAGGACTTCATCATCATCAAGCCCTTATTATAGGAAATGTCACAGAGACATAAAAGAAATGGAAATTCAAAAACTATGAACAGTAAAATGACAACAAACTCACAAGTATCAACAACTGAACCTAAAAAACAAAAACTAAGCAAATAACTAGAACAGGAACAGAATCACAGAAATGGAGATCACATGGAGGATTATCAACGGGGAGGGAGACGGGAGGGTGGGGTAAAGGTACGGGGAATAAGAAGCATAAATAGTAGGTACAAAATAGACAGGAAGAGATTAAGAATCACATAGGAAATGGAGAAGCCAAAGAACTTGTATGTACCACCCATGGACATGAACTAAGGGTAGGTGGGAATGCTGGAGGGTTGGAGGGTACAGGGAGGTGGGGGATAAAGGGGTAAAAAAAATTGGGACAACTGTAAGGGCAAAATCAATAACATATACTTAAAAAAATTTAAATCAGATTTTAAATCAAGAATTTTCTAGTAACCAGAGGGGAGGTGGGAGGGGATAATGGGGGGAAGGGTTTTTAGAAACATCTATAAAGGACACATGGGCAAAACCAAGGAGGGGATGGAAGCAAGGGAGGGAGGGAGGTTTGGCTGGGGTGGGAGGAAATGGGAGGGGGGGAATGCAGACAACTGTAATTGAACAACAATAAAATAATTAATTTTAAAAAAGAATTTTCTTAGACTATGGCTTTATACATTTTTCTAAAAAGAGCAATAAACTCAGGTAATTTATATACCAGAATTATTAATCTGTAACCAAATAAAATAAAATTCAACCTGTAAGACAGGCGTGCAAAGGTACTTGCAGTCTTTTAATAATCTTAGGCCTTTTTTAAACTTGTTTTCAACATTTATTTAATCTTACTTCAACGTTCCATGTTTTCACCAAATCTAAACCATGACAAACCTATCGAGCTCTAAAATTTCCCATTTAGTAAAGCTCATCACCTTCTGAGAAGTCAAAGGCATGTAAAATGTGGCACTTGCCCTGCTCTACAGATGGGACCAGAGATAAGCACACTCAGAGAACAGATAATAGTCACACACTGGCTACCGACTCAGTGGATAAATCATATTAAGTCTCTGTCTCAAACAACACACCATATTACCAAAGTATATGCCTCTTAACATGAGAGGGAAATACATCTTTGGAAATACATGTGTTCTTACATATGGAATGAGTTCTTGTTCATTTACTAACACCTTCAGCAAGGGTATCATTTGTGCTGGTGACTGACAGTAAGACAATTAAATGAGTCATGCAATGCCTACAAACTGTCCCTGAGCACATATGGAGAGTCTGAAATTTTCCATTGCCTACTCTTAGTATGTACTTCACAATGCAGGCTTGTGGCCACAATGCACGTTTTACAAAAGTAATAAATAATTTCTCCATCCTCCCATATTCTTTTTATGCGACCTCATTAGTAAAAACAAAGCTTCAGAAGCAAGTGAAGCCCAGTTTTCTTCTTAAAAAAAAAAACACAAATCCCATGAGCCCAGTCTTACAGATAGCATTTAATCCAAGTAACCAGAAGTCCTTTGAAATAAAGAAGAGCTGACCTCACCAGGATGTTTTCCCAAGCCTTACTTCCAAATAGTAATGCTGGCCTGAGTGGAAATCCTAGTTTAGGGGAAGGGATCTATATCCCACTACTATTTTATAATCCAGTTAGCCTTCCCCAAGAGACCGAGTTAAAAAAGTTTTGTTATTTTTTGCCCAAAACCAAATCAGATCCACAAAAATAGAATACCAATAAAAGGCAGTGTGACCCAACTAAAAATAGAATTATCACTGAAGCCAACATACCAACCATACCTGCCAAACATTCTTATTACAAAATGATATTGTCATTTATGATTAGCATTGCCAAAACCCTTAAGCATTTATGGACATCAGGTGAACCACTAGCTAAACAATATTAGCAGCATAAACAGATATTCAAGAGCTGAGATAATACCTCTGAAACATCTCACCTCAATAATTAAACAACAGATATCATTGAGCATCTATTACTACGTGCTAGATATTATGCAAGGTGCTAACAATTCAGCAAACAAAGCATGACCTGTGGCTTTGTGAGCTCCCAAACCAGTGGGTTAGCAGATACTACTCATCAGCTAACAAATGAAAACTTAAACCTGAGAAGTGAGCCAAGTGGAAGTAAAGCATATGTAACAAACATATGAGAAGTCACAACACAAGAAAACTGACCTGGTCTAGGGTACACAACTAAGGCTCAATTAGGAGGGGACTAGGCAAAGAAGAGGAGAAGGTACCTGGGCAGAGACACTCCATGGGCAAAGGCAGAAGGGCAGAAGAAAACAGGGTCTGGGGATGCAGTTCTAACTAGGAGAGTGAGCTTTGAGAGAGACAGAAATAAGACCACCCAGGCTCTCCAGAGCCCATTGTAAAATGAGGATGATGGGCAACAGAGGATTGGTCAAAAGATAGCGACACTTTCTTTGGAAAGCAATGACCTAAAACAGAATAAAAAACAGGTAGATTTCATTTCAGTCTCTTTTGAGAAAGTGAAACAGAGCACAATACCTAAGGAATTAGCTCACTGGGTCAGGGTGATTTAAACAGTCACCAAATCCCGGGAGTTATATACTTCTTCTACACCAAGGCTTAAAGGGGAGGATATTTCATAAATCACCTTCTGTACATATAAAAGCTACATATAATAATTCTTTTAAAAAAATAGTCTGCAGCCCTAACCAAGTGGTTCAGTTGGCTGGAGTATCAACCAAGACACCAAAGGGTTGTGGGTTTGATTCTTGGTCAGGGCACATACAAGAGGAAACCAATCAATGACTTGATCTCTACCTCCCACCCCACCTCTTTCTCTCTTGTCAATAAACATATCCTCAGGTCAAAATTTTAAAAAAGGAAAGTTTGCAGATGATATCGTGTATACAGAAAAAGTTTTAAATCTAATAAAATAGTATTTGAGCTAATAAACAAACTTAGCAAGATTACATAGTACAAGATCAACATTAAAATTTTTTATTTCTAAGCCATGATAGCTCTGTTGGTTGGAGCATCTCCTCATACGCCGAAGTTGCAGGTTTGATGTGTCCAGGTCAGAGCACATACAGAAATCAACCAATGAGTGCATGGGTGAGCGGAGCAAATTGATGTTTCTCTCTCAGAAAAAAATGTTTAAAAATTGATCAATAAATAATAAAATAAAATAACTTAAAAATTTTTTATTTATATACACTGGCAATGAATACTGAATTTTGCTATGCACTTTGCTCACCCATGTTTTTGTGCACATTATACATGGGATTATGCCCATTATTATACCCACAGTGCATAAATGTACTCATGTATAATGTGCATCTTTATTTTTCCCTCAAATATTTGGGCAAAAAAATGTGCTATACATGGCAAAAAAAGTCCTAAACTTCTACACTGGAAACAGTGTTGAAAAAAATTAAAGATCTAAATAAATGGAAAGACCCTATGTTCATGGATCAAAAAACTTAACATTGTCAACATCACAACACTCCCCAACTGATCTATGCCTCAACACAATCACCTGTGCAGGTGATTTTTTTTTTGCATAAATAGATTCTAAATTTCATATGGAAATGCAAAGAACACAGAAAAGAAAAAATAATCTTTAAAAAGAGCAAAGTTGGAGGACTCATGCTTTCTGATTTCAAAACTTACTAGAAGGCTTCAGTAATCACAACAGTGTGGCTCTGGCATAAACTCAGACAAATGAAACAGGATTCAGAAACCAGAAATACACTGGTGTATTTATACTCAGGTGATTTTACACAGGTTGAACCCGCACTTTATACCATATACAAAAATTAAATGGGTGATAGAACTAATGTAAGGGCTAAAACTATAAAACTCTTAGAAAAAAATATAAGATTAAATTTTTGTGACCTTAAGGTCAAGAACAAAGTCGTAAAACTAATACAATCCAACTTACTGTAAAGCCACAGTAATCAAGACGGTGTAGTGCTGGTGAAAGAATAGACAAGTAGATTCTGTGATAGACCCATATAAATGTAATCAAAGGATCTTTGATAAAAAAGCAAAGGAAATATAATGCAGAAATGACAATCTTTTCCATTTTATTTTAATCCTCACCTGAGGACATGTTTATTAATTTTAGAAAAAGAGGGAGTGACAGAGGGAAGGAGAGAAACATCGATATGAGAAAGAAACTTCAATTAGTTGCATCCTATATGCACCCTGACCAGGGAATGGAATCCGCAACTTTTTTTTTTTTGGTGAATGGACAATGCTCCAACCAACCCAGCCAGAGCAGAAATGACAGTCTTTTCAATAAATGGTGCTGAAACTGGACATCCATATGCAAAAAACAGAGTATCTAGACATAGACCTCATACCTTTCACAAATATAAACTCAAAATGGATCACGACCTAAACGTAAAATTCAAAATTTATAATATTCCTAGAATATAGGAGAAAAACTAGGTGGCCAATGGTTTGGCAATGACTTTTAGATATAATACAAAAGGTATGATCCATGAAAAAAAGAACTGATTGGATGAACTTCATTAAAATTAAAAACTTGCTCTGTGAAAGACAAGGTCAAGAAAATGAGATGATACACTAAAGACTGGGAGAAAATGTTTGCAGAATATATTGCTGACAAAAGACTTACCCAAAATATACAAAGAACTCTTAAAATTCAACAGTAAGAAAACAAACAGCCTGATTAAAAAAAATGGGCCAAAGACCTTGATAGACACCTCACCAAAGAAGATATACAGATGCAAAAAAGCAATTGAAAAGATAGTCCTCGCCATATGTCATCAGGGAAATACAAATTCAAGTAAGACACCACTACACACCAATTAAAATGTCCAAAATCCAAAACACTGACAGCACCAAGTACTGATGAGGAAGTAGAGCAACAGGAACTCTCATCCACTGCTGGTGGACATACAAAATGATGCAGTCACTTTGGAAACATGTGGCAGTTTCCTACAAAACTCAAATACTCTTCTGTGATCCTTGGTATATATTAACCTAAAGGAGTCAAAAATTTATGTTCACACAAAAACTACACATGGATGTTTCATCATAACTGCCAAAACTTGAGTGCAATCAAGATGCCCTTCCATAGTTAAATGGATAACTATCATCCAGACAATGGAATATTATTCAGTGATTAAAAAAAAAAAAAAAAAAAAAAAAAAAAAAAAAAAAAAAAAAAAAAAAAAAAAAAGAGCTATCAAGTCCTGAAGAGACATGGAGAAACTTTAAAAGCATAAAAGTGAAAAAAGTCAATTTGAAAGACTACATATCATCTGATTCTAACTAGGAAAAGATAAAACTATGGAAGCAGATTAAAGGTCAGTAATTGCCATGTGTTTGGGGGGAGGAAAAACTTGGCAGACACCTCCTTAACCAAGCCATCAATGTGAATACTCCCACAATGAGACAAGGTAACACAATGTGCCTCCTGACATAAAGTATTGTCAAGAAGACAATGTCATTACTGTGATATAGTCTTACAAAAAAAAGTGAGCAACCTGAGTTTAATCACAGGGAAACATCACACAGACCCAAATTAAGGGACTTTTTTTAATCCTCACCTAGGGACATAGGACATATTTACTGACTTTAGAGAGAAGGGAAATGAGGGGGAAAGAGAGGAAGAGAAACACCAATCAGTTGCCTCTGGTGTGCACACTGACCTGGGGCCAAACCCGCAACCTAGGTATGTGCCCTGACCGGGGTTCGAACTATGCCCCACCAACTGAGCCACATCGGCCAGGGCAAGGGACATTTTTAAAGAATTGACTCACATTCTTCAAATATGTCAAATTCATGAAAGACAAAACTGAGGAACTGTTCCAGATCAAAGATGACTTAGGACAACTAAATACAATGTACTGAATACAGCTAAAAAGGATATTACTGAGACAACTGACAACTTAAATAAGGACTGTAAATCCAATAATATTATATCGGCATTTAATTTCTTGATTTTGAAAACTACTTTAGTTTTTCAAGACATTCTATAAGAACCACAGATTTCAAAATTCTTAATCACAGGAAAACCTACAGGGAAGTATTCAGAGGTAAGGAGGTATAATACCTGTAACTGTTCTCAAATGGTTCAGGAAGAAGAATGTGTTTAAATATATACATAAAAGTATATGAGTACAAATGTGTGTGTGTGTAGGGGGAAGAAACATAAATGGGACAAAATGTGAATATCAGTAAATCTTGGTAAAAACCGTATGACAATTCTTCGAACTACTCTTATAGTATTTCTGTATGTTTAAAATTACATCAAAATAAGCCCTGGCTGGTGTAGCTCAGTGGATTGAGTGCGGGCTGCAAACCAAAGCATCGCAGGTTCGATTCCCAGTCAGGGCACATGCCTGGGTTGCAGGCCACAGCCCCCAGCAACTGCACACTGATGTTTCTCTCTCACTCTTTCTCCCTCCCTTCCCTCTCTAAAAATAAAAATAAATAAAATCTTTAAAAAATTACATCAAAATAAAAATATATACAAAAGAAAGCCAATTACAAAAAATTATAAATTACAGATAAGGACTGATAGTGATCATTTAATACAGCCTCATTTAACATGATACCATTCTAAATGATCACATATATTTGATTAAAAAAATACTCATTATTTTATAAGGCCTACCTACTATTAATCTGTCTATCCTAAAAGAAAAACATTTTTTAAAGCCATCAACATAATACAGGGTAGAGCAAAAGTGAGTTTACAGTGGTTTGTATGGAATACAATAATTAATAAATAGTAACACAAAAATAAACTGTGTCTTACACAGTTTAAAAGATAAACTGAAAACCTACTTTTGCTTCACCCTGTATATATTAAGTTAAATTTGATCATTAGACCCTCTTCAAGGTACAAAGCTAAATAGTTATTCGATTCTCCCCCCACTGATTGAATAAATCTCCAAGTAACTGCTAAAATTAGAAATTATGCCAGACAGAGTTAGAATTTTTTAAACTAATTTTCTTAATTTACCCTGAAATTGTGGCTTAGTTTAATTCCACTGCCAGATTCCTTCTCCTACACTTAAAGGAGCTAATTAACCCACTTAGGGAAGGACTCAGTCACACATATGTGGCTCAGCAATCTAGCAAACGGCTGCTATGTGATACTACAGTCATGTCGGAATTCACTGCAAGTCAGAAAGCGGAATATCCCAAGTCAAGATGCAGAGCTACTTACTTCTCTTCACACAAGGAGTTACTTCCTTTTTAGTTAACACTGTTCCTGTGGTTATAATTTTTAGATGACAGGTTTTCCAAAGCTTTATCTAAACACTTTGTAAAAGTATCTTACCTTTAGAAAAACTGTATTCCAACTCCAGAACACTGTTTTCATTTACAAAATAGTCACACTTCAGTCAACTACCTTTTCCCCTAAAACAGTTTAAAATTGGCTGCAATGTATGCATTATGACATTTGTGGATTTCCCCTACATATATAATTAATGTTTTGATAGCTCCACATGGCCTGTTACTTTATAAACCTGTCTCAAAGGTTTTCAACATCTTTTTACTAATAAAAACTGAAGCAAAGATTATACTACAACATCCAAAAGGGAAATTTTTTAAAAGTGAACATAAGAAATTCTTATGTGCTTCTTAACAACCAAAATAAGTAATGAAGCTACAAATATTACTGCTAGGAGAAAGGTGATTAGAGACAAAGGATAAATGGAAAAAGTGATAGCCCTCCTGTAAGCTCTACCCACAGAACAGTAGTTCACTGTAACTGCCTTTGGGACAGGGCTGTTAAAGACATCTAGAACAGATGAAGTTAAACTTACTGTAATTTCCTGTACCAAAGGGAATATGTCAGATCAAGAAAAAAGAACGTATGCAGGTAGTTAGCATATGCATGGACTTCTTTATTTAAGGAGACTATTAGGAGCTCAACAAATAGTGGCTAACTCCTGAGTGTTAGAAATGTGTTGTTTCATTTAATCCACTTGACAATCCACATCCCCATTTTACATTTGGAAAAACTGAGACTCAGAGAGGTTAAGTAATTTGCCTTTGATCAGCTGAGACTGAAGCTAGATGCACAAGGCACAGCCTTCAATCTCTATCAATGGGCAAAAGTGTTCTGGAAGAGCAAACCATAAACTTTAAACTAAGGAGGTGCTTTCCAAAATACAAACTTCCCCACTTGAGTAACTGATAAAAAAGCAGGTATTTATATTTATAACCTAACCCACTTAAATTGCTTTTGTACTACTTATAAATAATTTGCTAGAAATAAAATTTTTTATATTTTTATATTGGAAAAGATCTTCAAAGAATAAACATTACTACCTTCTTACCTACATTTGTATAATACTGTCACCATAAAGATCAAGTTAGAGAACACCAAACTACCCTTAAGGAAAGTCATTCAAAAAATCCAAGGGGCAGCAGGGTAGGTGAAGGTGGAAGAGGGTACAGAGGGATAAATGATAATGAAAAAAATACAATAAAAATTTTTTTTTAAAAATTCCATGTCATTACAATGTACAAGCAGAAAATGACTCAGTTGTCTGATGGAAATGTACTTCCTATCTTTCTCTTTTTTCTGCCTAAGAGTTATTGCTCTTCCTTTAGGGAGCAAGAGTCCCAATATCCAGCCAAGTTTTCTATTTAATCCCCTAAGTAGTCCACTGCACTGTGTATTATAAAATAAAAGAATTGCACTTCTAAAAACACTTGTTTTCTGCCCTGGCTGGTGTGGTTCAGTGGACTGAGTGCCAGCCTGAGAACCAAAGGGTGGCCAGTTCGATTCCCAGTCAGGGCACATGCCAGGGTTGCAGGCCAGGTCCCCAGTGCAGGGGGTTGTTAGAGGCAACTACACATTGATATTTCTCTCCCCCTTTCTCCCTCCTTTCCCCTCTCTCTAAAATAAATAAATAAAATCTTTAAAAAATAAAATAAAAACACTTGTTTTCTTTCAACATGTTTCACAAACCACAGAAACAGGGTACTTTGAGCTATAACTGTCATCTATTCCATTGTTAAAGGATATGATTTGGAGGAAGAAAGTTCCAGCTCAAGACCTGATTGGCAAGCGCAAGGTAGCGCTGAAATACTGAGGACATCTGAGCACTGAGGTTTTCCCGCCTGCTGAACTCCTGCAGAACTTCCACCGTCAACATGAAGATCTGACGAAGGTCTTCTTCCTGCAGTGAATAAGTCACAAGTATTTTCATGTCAAAGGCTTATTCAAAATGCATTCTCTTTTAGAACCATAAAAGAAAAAAAAAACACAAAACAAAAACCTTAATATTTTCAATGGAAAACATTATTTCTTTAGGAACATTTTCCATTTTCAGGCTTGCTCATAATTTTCACCACAATGAGCTTTCAAATGACATCAGTTTGAACACATTTACTGTGACATGAGTGCTATTCTGTGGAGAGAAGAATCTGACAACTAGACAGAGCTGGAGGGGTCAGTTGATCTAGTGCAGGCCCCTCGGATTTAAGCCAGTGCCTTCACATAACTTACTTCAGAGCCAAACAATACACACAAGACAAAGAGCCCACACCATCTGCAATAACATTTTAAATACACAGCCCTCATGGGCATTCTGCCAGGCCTATTTTTAAGGCCAGCAAAATCCTACCAATTGAAGCACTGTTATCTAAACACTGTATGAACAAAATAAACTAAGAATCTTTATGGTATTATTTCCTATTTGTCCTGTCTTTAGACTACCACTAAACAAGTATCTTTAAATTGTCATTTATGTTCACCAAACCTATCACTTTATTATATCCTATGAAATCACAACACAAACCTTCAGGCACAAGCTGTCACTCAACCAGATGAAATAAATGTCCACATTGCACTGGGAACAGACTGTATAAAGAGTGAACAATCTGATCATTAAAACATAAGAACAAATATACCAATACCTGAAAAACTCTTTTGCAGTTACCATGGAATTCCATACTCAGTCCGATGTTGCTAGTTTTACTTGAACTTGAGAATTCACTCAATAGGGCAGTCAGAATAGAACAGGCCAGAGTTTGCTATTATCGGATAAGAAATAATTAAGAAGCATTATTTTTCTAAAGCTTTGTTCAAACATAATGAAACATTTTCTATGTTTAGATCTACCAGTCAGAAATTCAGATGGACAGAATAATGATCGGCTCTGCTTTCCTAGTGGCCTAGTAATTATTAGCAGTTCCTTCTTAATTCCAGTTACCCAAATGCATCTAAGACTTGAACTCAGGTCATACTCCTAACTCCATCATAGAGTGCAAGTGATATTTTAGTACAATCAATGTTTAATTTATTGTATCATTTAATTCACACAACAATCCACACCCCATTTTGCCTTTGAAAGAAGTGAGATTCAGAGACACAAAGAGTGAAGGATAGCTGAGATTGAGCCCAGGTCTGTCTACGCTCAGATGAGGGTAAAATGTACTTCCAAACAGATGAAAAATGAAAAGTTTATAGTCTCCAAAATATTAACCAGGTAGTACTTGGAAGTTCTTCAAACTGAAATGAAGATTTCCCTTCTCAATGGCTCTATCCAACAGGCACTTAATATCAACTCATCATTTCTATTCACAGACTATTTAGAGTCAAGGTGCCATGGATGAAAAGGATACAAATTATATGGGCACATTTCCAGGGGTTAAAAAGAAATATGCTCACTACCTCTGAACAACCAAAGATTAAAGACAAGATGATACTATTTATGCAAGCTTACATAACAGCTGAACAGTCATCCCACCCACCAACTGCCACATCTTTGTTCAGAAATGCTTCTGATGTCGGTACCTTAACAATAGAGATGCTTATCTTGGCAAATCTTAGCAAACATACATAAAACCAAATTCCCAAAGATTGCCATCAGTTGGTATTTGTTGAAGCTGAATGACAGTTACATGAGTGACCAATAAAATATACTATTTTGTCTATTTTTGCATGTCTGAAAGTTTCCTCTAAAACTACAAAAATTAAATTATTTGCTTCAATCTCAACTTTGTAATTTTACCTCAAAATGTACATTTAATATAAAAAATGGCCCTCCTTCCACAAATGGTCAAGAGAAGCGTACAATTCAAGGTTAACTGCCTTTGCATGGCCCCAGGCACGTGGAAGAAAAAACTGGTCTAAGGAACCAGGCGCTGAGGAGCCTCTTACGAAGAAAATAGTTCATCACATTTCATTTTATAGTTTAAAGGATCTTAGAAACTCATCAAGTACAATCCCTTCATTTTTTTTAGTTACCAAAAATGTAATTAAAAGTGAGTTTCTTTTAAAATGGTATATTAATGATTATAATGCCACCAATCAAAACTTCACAGATACACTGAAATAACAATGGTTCAACTATGAACATAGTTTTTAAATACAGCTGGGCTTTAGTGAGAACAGGCATTAAATTCAAATTAATGAAATTCAAAGGGAAAAGTTAACTCATGAGGATATAACACAATGTATTACAACCTCCTATTATTCTGAAAATAATTTTTAGTATCCCACATTTTTCCATCATTTAGCCTTAGCTTTCCTCCTGTCCTTTCTAAATATCTCACTGAATAGAATATTATAAACCCAGAGTACTCATTCTCACAAATAATTATCTATAATAGTTTTACACAAATAATTTACAACTTGCCACAAACTGTTTTTTAGTTACCAAATTATATTCACCATAAAGCGGCATGTTTATGTTTTCTTAACTATGCTCATACTCAGATTTTCAGTAACACAACTCAACTGACTGAAACCTGTACTGCCCTGGCCAGATAGTTCAGCTGGTTAGAGCCTTGTCCCCATTAGTCAAAGTTGTAGGTTCAGTTCTGGTCAGGACACATATAAGAAGCTACTACCAATGAATGCATAAGTAGAACAACGAATTGATGTTTTACTCTCTCACCCAAGTCAAAAAATTTGAAAAACAAAATTTTTTTTAAAAGAACCCTGAGCCCTGGTTGGTGTAGCTCAGTGGATTGAGTGCTGGCCCATGAACCAGAGGGTCACCAGTTCGATTCCCAGTCAGGGCAGATGCCTGAGTTATAGGCCGAGTCCCCAGTGGGCGAGGTGAGGGGGGCTGCGCGTGAGAGGCAATCACACATTGATGTTTCTCTCCCTCTCCTTCTCCCTCCCTTCCCCTCTCTTTAAGAATAAATAAATAAAATATTTTAAATAAATAAATAAACCCTGACTAGTGTGACTCGGTTGGTTGAAGCATCCTCTCATAAACCTAAAGGTCATGGGTTCAATTCCCAGTTAGGGCACATACCTAGGTTGCAGGTTCAATCCCTGGTGGGGTCTCATATGAGAAGTAATCGATCCATGTTTTTCTCTCACCTTGAAGTTTCTCCCTCTCTCTACCCCTCTTCCCCTCTCTCTAAAATAAATAAGCATGTCATCATCAATAAGCAAGCATGTTGTCGGGTGAGGGAAGGGAGGGAAGAAGATGCACTCACAACAAAGCTTTACTTTTGTGTGAAATAAACACTTCCTAAGATTACATGTACGTGTTGTGGTCAAGGTGCAAAACAAGGGGTAAAGGAAAAAAGCAGTAGCAATGAGAGGTAAGAACCTTTTTGAAGTTAAGACTGCTCAGAAAAAGTCAAGACTTTTCAGTGTCTCCTTCACCTACAAATTTTATCAGACACACAAGGAACCCTCAATGGAATGAAATTTCTTTTCAGGTGTAGCAATAAAGACATCCCTCCAAAATAGCAACCATTCACTCTAAGTACTAATTCACCCATGAAAGAAAGTATTTTTTTGAGTTCTGGCCAAGATGGATGCGTAAGTAGAAACCCTTCGCTTCCTCGCACAACAAAAAGAAGGACAACAACCAATTTGAAATCAATAAACAACCAAAAGCGCCAGAAAAACAAAAGGTATGAAACTCTGACAATCAAGGAATTAAAGAAAAAATCAACAGGAACAACCAGACCAGTAAGGCGGTGGATGGCCGGTCAACTCAGAAAAACCTCCGGGAAGCAAGGACATTGGGGGCAGGGCTGGCTGCCCAGCTCAGCAGGCTGTGCAAGGGGTTGACTTAAGGGGACTCAGAGGTGGCTGTGGGCCACCTGGGGTTGCCATGGTACGAGAAGCTCCCAGTCTCATAGGGGAGTCCCAGAGTTCATTGAAAAGGGCGCCAGAGATGAGCAGGCAAGCCACACCATTCCCTCTCTGGCTCCTCCCCCCATAGGCAGCGCCACTGCGAAGCAAAGTGGGTTGCCCTGCCCAGGTGAATACCTAAGGCCCCATCCCCTTACAACCTATCAGAGACGCCAAGACAAAGAAATATGGCCCAAATAAAAGACGAGAGTAGAGCCTCAGAAAGAGAGCTAAGCAAGGAGGAGAACGCCAATCTATCTGATGGAGAATCTAAAGCCCCTGTAATCAAAATGCTCACAGAACTGATTGAGCTTGGTTGAAAAATGAAAGAACAAATAAAGGATACCCAAAGTGAAATAAAGCAGAATGTTCAGGGAACCAACAGTGACAGGAAGGAAACCAGGACTCAAAGCAACAATTTGGAACAAAAGGAAAAAATAAACATCCATTCAGATCAAAATGAAGAAACAAGAATTCGAAAAAGTGAAGAGACTCTTACAAACCTCTGGGACAACCTGAAACGTTCTGACATCAAAATTATAGGAGTGCCAGAAGGACAAGAACAAGAGCAAGAAATTGAAAACTTATTTGAACAAATAATGAAGGAAAACTTCCCCAATCTGGCAAAGGAAACACAATTCCAGGAAACCCAGGAGCTCAGAGACTCCCAAGTTGGACCCAAAGAGAAACACACCAAGGCACATCATCAAGTTACCCAAGTTTAAAGACAAGGAGAGGATCTTAAAAGCAAACAGAAAAGGAGTTACCTACAGAGGAGTTCCCATTAGACTATGAGCTGATTTCTCAAAAGAAACCTTGCAGGCAAGAAGGGGCTGCAAAGAAGTATCTGAAGCCATGAAAGGCAAGGACCTACATCCAAGATTACTCTATCCAGCAAAGCTATCAGTTAGAATGGAAGGGCAAATCAAGTGCTTCCCAGATAAGGTCAAGTTAAAGGCCTCCTCACTACCAAGCCCTTATTATATGAAATGTTAAAGGGAATTATCTAAGAAAAAGAAGATGATCAAAAATATGAACAGTAAAATGATGACAAACTCACAACTATCAACAACTGAACCTAAAAGAAAAGAAAAACAACGGAAACAAAAACTAAGCAAACAACCAGAACAGGAACAGAAATCAGAGAAATAGATATCACGTGGAGGGATTTCAGTGGGATGGGGGAAGGGGGAATGGGAGGAAAAGGCACAGGGAAGAAGAAATATAGTAGGTAGGCATAAGGTAGACAGGGAGAGATAAAAAATAGTATGGGAAACAGAGGACTTATATGTACAACCCA
>PVIA01004438.1:0-26989 GCA_004024845.1 Tonatia bakeri | reverse complement strand
TAAAACCATAAATTTTTAAAGCAACTGTGTTGTTTTCAAATTTACCACTCAAAGATTTAAGACATATAAGAGAATAAATTGTGCAATATGGTTAGAGTTATCACCAGAAATCAAATATTCTGGTTTCAATGTACCTCACATTACTAGCTTTCAAAGAACTAAGAGATTTTCATCATTAAATGATACCAAATAGTTTAATCACTCCTTAACTTGGAAGCCCTGTATGTAAGGACTTGAGAGTAGTGCCATAAATATTAATTATACTACACCACTAACGCTCAAAGGCACCAAAAGAACAGAAATTCCTGGAGAATAAAAAATGACTGAGTACTGATTGTGCATTAAAAGAGCAAAGCCCCAGCACTTATCAATAGAGTATTCCTTCCTATTCATAAGGGAGTTAAACACACCACAATGCATATAAGACATTTCCCAATGTCTTATATGCACTCATTTTCAGTATTTAATTATCAATTAAATTAAATCTCATTAAAATAAAGTTACTTTCACAGTAGGTGCATTATAATGACAATAGCTCATTATAGCAAACTAAAGCTATACTAAAATGTACAGGTTTATACATTTTACTGCAGCAAACAGCAAACTAAAATGTTATCCTAAAAATAGAAAAGGGGACAGCTCCTTCTCAGGAAAGAGGAAAGAAGGGAGGGAAAGGGAGAGAAAGGGGAAGCACCCAATCTGCCTATGTGAGGTCACAAGTGTTTGTTTTTCTTACCCTATAGAAGGTTCCCATGCTTGCCTTAGACTTGTAAACCCTAAATGGTTAGCCCAAGTGCATTACCTCTGAACCCCGCAGCAATCAGTACTGTCAAGCTGTCTCTGCCCTGTCACAGTCAGGGCTAGCTAATATTTCTGTACTGGACACAGTAAATCTGCTACTCAAGTGAGTCAAAAACAAAAGCTTTTCTAAATAATTTAGAGTGGTGAATTTCAATGAAATCTGATCAAAGTTGACTGCCTGATAAACAGGAAACTATGGGATTGTTTACTAAAGTTTACAGGGATTAGACTAGTATAAATACCATTAGTACAAGTCTGAGACTTATAAATGATCCAAAAGAATTAAGAAAATATCTGTTCATTTTTCAAATGCAGCAAACATTTTCAATGGAACTTACTTCATGAAAATGTTCCCAAAAGACTTATTCCTAAGGCACTTAACTATCTGATGCTATAATATAAATACATGGAATCTACTAACATGCACAGGCTTCACATGCCATGACCAAGTGGCAACGAAACCCAGGCTCTTTGATTTATATATCACACTCATTTTTTTTGGTGGTCCTTGGTTGTTGCCACTCACTTGGCTAGTACTAAGCAAACATTCTAAATTGATAATTCTCATTTCCAACAAGTTAGAAACCAAATAACACAATTTACTAAAACTATATCCCAAATAAATTCTAAATACTGCTGGACTCTCCAAAGTGCAATACAAGAAGCCCTCCAGGTGTCCAACCTTCTGGTATCTCTGGGCCACACTGGAAGATGAAGAGTTGTCTTAAGCCACACATTCAATACACAAACACTAAAGAAAGCTGATGAGCAAAAAAATAGGTTTGAAGTAAATTTACAATTTTGTGTTGGGCTGCATTCAGAGTCATCCTGGGCCACATGTGGCCCATGGCCACTGGTTGGACACTCCTGGAACTTTAGACAAAGAAGTCAGGAAATCTGGGTCATGACAGTCCAGGATTTACCACTTCAGGTAACTGAGGGCAACTCCATTCTGTCTTGACCTCAATCTTCTTATCTACAAAAAGTGTCACTATCCTCTGCCCTGCCTAATTCATGTGATTGTCCTAAGGTTCAAATCAAATCACGCAGGTAAAAATAACATGTAAAATGCAGCAGTTTCCCATAAGGTAAAGAAGCAAAAGGACTTTTTTAAATGTTAGGTATTTAAATTTACTTTTTTTCCTCACATTTTTTTATTGTTGTTCCAGTAGTCGTCTCCATTTTCCCTCCACCACTGCCCACAACCCCAGCCACCCCCACTTCCACCCTTGATCCTACCCCGCTTTGCTTTGTCCATGTGTCCCTTTATACATGTTCCTGACAACTCTCCCCCCTTTTCCCCCATTATCCCCTCCGACCTCCCCACTAGCTACTATCAGTTTGTTCTTAGTTTCAATGCAGAAGGCTTTATATCATCATCATAAAAAATAATTTTATTTTATTTTACCTAGCTTTTACCTAGCCCTGACCAGTGTGGCTCCGTTGGCTGGGCATCACCCAGCAAAGCAAAAGGTTGCCTTTTCAATCCCCAGTCAGTGCACACACGCCTGGGTTGCAGGTTCGGTCACTGGTTGGAGATTCAACCCACAGACGTTTCTCTCTCACATATCAGTGTTTCTCTCCCTCTTGCTCTCCCTCCCTTCTCCTCTCTCTAGAAATGAATAAGTAAAATATTTTTTTAAAAATCACCTATTTTGGCTTTTCTGGTCCTACTTCTTAATTATCTACATTCCACCAAATTAAAAACACAACATAAGTAATCAATTAATAGGGGAAAGCTGTAACTAAAGTATCACTAAAGAGTAGATGCTCAGTAAATGTTACCTGGATTAATGAGTCACCTTTATCTCTACACCTAACACTGTATAACACAAAAGTGAAAAATGAATATACGATGTACTCCCTATATTTCTAGCTGTTGATAAATTTCAAAAAGAAAATTTAAATATGTAGAACAAGCAGAAGAAATTCAATGAGACCTCAAGGTTATAAAATAATCTAATCTGTTCTCTTTTAATGAAGTACTGAAAACCCACAAGTTAATTCACTAACGACTAAGTAACTGCTGTCTTCACACTGAAGTCTTAACAGCAGCATTCTTATTTCTAGTAAAAGTCACTGATTTTGTGATAGTAGAAAAAATACCCTAAGAGATAGCTTGCCTTACTCACCAGATTACTACTGCAAGCACAAGCTACTCAAACACTAACACCAGCTGACAAAATAAAATACTCTTGTTCAGGGAGAGGACTGTCTCTTATTAATAGCCTGGCTCTCACCCTAGGAGCTTTACTACCAAGAATAAACTTTATGAAATGTTGCCGTACACACAGACTTCCAGCTGCTCCTCTAAGCAAACATCAATAAGACTTGTGATAAAAGAGATTAAGCTGGTATCACATCCAGGGCAGCACTGCTGTGGACAAGTGAGTTTCTCACCTACTTCCCTTTCACGTGGCAAAGGGGAAAAAAAGGAGATTTAAATGCTAAATTAAACATTAAAAGCAATTTAATGTATGCCTACTTTCAAAGGAAATTAACATGAAATAGATTAAAAATTTGCTTGAATGTTAATTTCAAATAAAAAATGTAGTTGCTTTCCTTAGGAAGTCAAAGTCTCCATATCCACATCTCTCAAACTACTAGACAGTAGATCTGACCCTCACAAACTACAATGCAGTAGCCTCAGCAGCCTTCATAGTCATAGAAGGAATACAGCTTGTCCACATAGAAAGGCATGAAACTGCACACGCATGATTACTCTAAGAATACAACACAATACATGAAAAACAGTACTGTTTAAACAATATAATCTCCTGCCCTGGCTGGTGGGGTCAGTAGCTCGAGCTCCCACCTGTGAACTGAAAGGTCATCAGTTCAATTCCCAGTCATGGCACATGTCTGGATTGCAAGTAGGTCTCCAGTTGGGGGCGCGTAAGAGGTAACCGACTGATATTTCTCTCATACATTGATTATTCTGTCCCTTTCCCTCTCTCTAAAAATAAATAAAATCTTTAAATAATAATAATAAATAATTTCCTTAGAAATATTTTATGAAATTAGATATTCTTCCATAAAATGATCTGTAGAGAATCAAGACTATAAAATATTTTTTAAATATTTAAGAAATATTTTAAAGTAGAGATAATATGTTGGTTTTCTACTTTTTTACAAACACAATTAGTTTTCACTCATGAATACTTTCCACTGATTTTCAATAGTTAAAATATTGTTTGATGGAAAAAGATCATTTAGCCCTGGACAGTATGGCTCAGCTGTTTGGAGCATCATCCCATAAACTGAAAGGTTGTGGGTTCAATTCCCATTCAGGGCACATACCTAGGCTGTGAGTTCATTCCCTTAGTCAGGGTGCATATGGGAGGCAATCAATCAATGTTTCTCTCCCACACCAAGTTTCTCTCCCTCTCTCTCCCTGTCTTTCCCTCCCTATAAATCAACAAGTATGTCCTTGGGGGAAATTTTAAAATACATAATTTAACAGCATTCGTGGCCTAAGATTATGTAAGTAAAGGGGTGAGATCACTAGGGAGATCCACACCTGCTGAATGCTTACTAAAAGCACTGGGTGCTCTCTCCTCTGCTGGGCAGCCCCTAAGTGTGTATCCACAATAAAAATTGGCATATCATACTGTACTGGCCCAAACTTACTCAGAACATGTACATTAGACTAGTACAAGTGGAGAGACCACCAAAAAATATACTCTTAGAGAGGGAAGAGAGAAAGCCAGACTACAATTTTTGGCAATGAGGGTATGGGGAAAGGTTCACTTAGCTCATGAGGTCACCCTTCTTTCACCCACAGAAAACCATCACCTATCTTTTTCTTCAAATCTATTTTGTCAAATATATTTTATTGATTATGCTATTGCAGATATCCCATTTTCCCTTTATTACTCCCCGCCCTGCACACCCCCTCTTGTCCACATTCCACTCTCCTTAGTTCATGTCCATGGGTCCTACATATTAAGTTCTTTGCCTTCCCATTTCCTATACTATTCTTAAACTCTCCCTGTCTATTTTCTACCAACCATTCATGCTACTTATTCCCTATACCTTTCCCCTCATTCCCCATGTCCCCTTTCCCACTGATGAGCCTGCATGTGATCTCCATTTCTGTGGTTTTGTTCCTGTTCTGGTTTTTTGCTTAGTTTCTTTTTGTTTTTTAGATTCAGTTGTTGATAGTTATGAGATTGTTGTCATTTTACTGTTCATATTTTTGAACATCTTCTTTTTCTCAGATAAGTCCCTTTAACATTTCATACAATAAGGGCTTGGTGATGATGAACTCCTCTAACTTGACCTTATCTGGGAAGCACTTACCTGCCCTTCTATTATAAATGATAGCTTTGCTCGATAATCTTAGCTGTAGGTCCTTGGACGTAGGTCAGGTCATGACTTTGGATACTTCTTTTCAGCCCCTTCTTGCCTGTAAGGTTTCTTTTGAGAAATCAGCTGATAGTCTAATGGGAACTCCTTTGTAGGTAACTCTCTCCCTTTCTTTTTGCTTTTAAGGTTCTCTCCTTCTCTTTAATCTTGGTTAATGTAATTATGATGTTGTGCCTTGGTGTATGCTTCCTTGGGTCCAACTTCTTTGGGACTCTCTAAGCTTGCTGGACTTCCTGGAAGTCTATTTCCTTTGCCAGATTGAGGAGGTTCTCCTTCATTATGTTTTCAAGTAAGTTTTCCATTTCTTGCTCTTCCTCTTCTCCTTCTGGCACCCCTATGATTCGGATGTTGGAACGTCTAAAGTTGTTCTGGAGGTTCCTAAGCCTCTCCTTACTTTTTTGAATTCTCGTTTCTTCATTCTGTTCCAGTTGAATGTTTATTTCTTCCTTCTGCTCCAAACAGTTGATTTGAGTCCTGGTTCTCACCCCGTCACCATTGGTTCCCTGTACATTGTCCTTTATTTCACTTTTCATAACCATCACTTTTTCTTCTATTTTGCAACCATACTCCACCAATTCTGTGAGTATCCTGATTACCAGTGTTTTGAACTGTGCATCTCATAGGTTTGCTCTCTCTTCATCACTTAGTTGTACTTTTTCTGGAGCTTTTATCTGTTGTTTCATTTGGGCCATTTTTGTTTTGTCTCAGCGTACCTGTTACGTACTAAGGGGTGAAGCCTTAGGTGTTCACCAGGGCCGGACAAGCCACGTCACTGCCTTGTGGTGCTGTATGTGGAGGGGGAGTCCGGGAGAGAACAATGCCACTTGCTCTGCTCTCTGCTGGCTTTCAGTCACTCCCACCGCTACCCACAAGCAAAGTGGGCCCTTCTGGTGCTGATTCCCAGGTGGGTGGTTTTGTATACGTTCTAGAACCCTATGGGTCTCTCCAATGAACTCTCCTGTGAGGCTGGGAGTTTCTCCCACCAACCCAACCCTGATGGGTTTTTTCAGTCAGAGGTTTTGAGGATGTATTTCCCTGGGGTAGAACCCTGGGTTTGCATAGTCTATCTCACTCCCCCGTTGTTCATCCCAGTATATCTACAGACAAATGTGGGACCACCTGCCCCAGTCCTCTAGCCGCTGCCTTGCCATGAGTCCTCTCCACCTGGCTGCCAGTCTCTACTCCTGCCACCAGTCTGGATGGATGTTTCTTCTTTAACTCCTTGGTTGTCAGACTTCCACACAGTTTCTATTTTCTGATTGTTTTTTGTTTTTAAATTTGTTGTTGTCCTTCTTTTGGTTGTGAGAGGAGGCACAGTGTATCTACCTATGCCTCCATCTTGGCTGGAAGTCTCAAATATCTCTTAAATACCTTTATAAAGAAATTTTCTACCCAACACTATATCTATATTCTGAATTTATCATTTTCCCTTCCTATCAAGAATTAAACCTCTCTCCAACTGCTATTCATGTCCCTGAGACTAAGAAAACCTTAAGTAAATTCTTGAACTGCTCCCACAAATTCTCAAGGGTATGAGGAAGAGTGAGAGGGAAACATTATAACATTTTACTGGTCTGGAATCTTAGGTTTTTCGACCTGCCAAGCAAGGACAAGCTGGGTGGCCACACAGTGGGTATTAAAATAAACTTGCTGCATAAATGTAGTACTTTTTAAGTTTAATGTTTTCAGTGTAGTCACCATAATAAATTTATCTGGCCATCCTGAAATTAAATACTTCCCACCTGCTGCTATAAAAAATTAACACCAATAGAAGAAATTTACATTTTAAAAAGTTCTTTGTTTTGGAATTTTTTTGTGATGACATTAAATTTATCCACCATTCTCAAGTGAACAGAGCCAAATCTTCTGTAACAGTGACATCTGTTTCAATTATTCTCAGAACATCAGTTATTTCAATGTCTCAAAAAGTCCAATTACCAGGTTGCATGGGGATGACTTTTTGAAGTGGGTCAAATTCCCCACCCAAAAGGAGGTGGGGAACTCAACTCCTGTGTCTGTGTTCATTCCTGAGAGAGGCAAGAGACTATTGAGCCTTTGCCTTCAATGTCCAGGTGCCAAGAAGCTACCTTTGAGGGTGAGGACAGGGCACAGAAATTCTAGTAACTAGGGAGGAAGGTATCAGTCATAAACACATGGATGTCAAGAGTTACACATTTTGTTCCTAAAGTTTAAGTCCTGGTCAGCTACAATGAGGTGAACTCCTTCACTGTACCTGTCACATGAAACAACATGTCCTTAAGTAGAATCTAACACATAAAGATCAACCTCACCCGGAGTAGTAGACTAGAACAACATCTCAAAGTAGCAGCCTCAGTGGCAAACCTTCCCTACAAGCTCTGGTCAGTTGTCTCCATCCCTTGTTCTTCCCTCACCCATCATGACCGCCACCATATCATGGATGGCACACATGGCCATCAGTAACATAATCCAAGCAAGTAACAAGATTACCACTACACCAGGAGTCCCCAGCCTCTGGGCCACAGACTGGTACCAGTCCAGGCTTGTTAGGAACCAAGCCACAGCAGGTGGGAAGCTTGAAAGTAATGTGCTTAAATCATCCCAAAACCATGCCCTAACCCTCCATCTATGGAAAAAATTGTCTTCCACAAAACTGGTCCCTGGTGCAAAAAAAGTTGGGGACCAGTGCACTACACAAATAAGGCAGGCAACCCTGAGGCATCAGTGTTCAAGAGCAAAGAAAATACCATGTCCACAAAGAGAGAGATTTTAAGAGTAATGATTAATATTGGTAAAAAGTAGCTCCCTAATCATTTTTACCTCAAAAATTTTAAATAGAACCTTATTTAGGGACTGTTTTCAGGAGAGCTTCTCACTACATAAAACAAGCCAAATGACTCAGAAAATGTAGCAATTCAAAAGTGCACATTTTGAAGATGTTAGTTTTATAGAAAAAATTTTACAACACTAAGATTAAGTGAAAAGGACATACAATTAGATCACTGGATGATCACTGTCTCTAGAACTATACTGTCCAATATGGTTGCCACTAGCTACATGTGGCTATTTGAATGTAAATTAATCAAAATTAAATAAAATTAAAAATTCTGTTCCTTAGTCATTTCAAATATTCACGAGCCAATGTGTGGCTATGATGTGACCACACATTAAGAGATAACAGATGTAGAACACACACATGTACTCCTGAAGAATATGCCACAAGTATGGCATAGAACACAGTATTCACAAAATCCAAAATCAAATATAAGAAAATGATCTGAATTGTGACTCTGGTAGCTCACTGGTACCCACAACTGTACAACTTAGCCAAGTGTACACTTTATTTTTTTTTAAGATTGTATTTATTTATTTTTGGAGAAAGGAGAAGGGAGGAAGAGGGAGAGTAAAGCATCAATGTGTGGTTGCCTCCTCCATGCCCCCTACTTGGGACCTGGCCTGCAACTCAGGCATGTTCCCCGGCTGGGAATCAAACCAGCAACACTTTGGTTCGCAGGCCCGTGCTCAATTCACTGAGCTGTATCAGCCAGGGCCCAACTGCACACTTCAAATGGATGCAGTAATGCAGGTAAATTATTCCTCAATAAAGTTGATAAGGAAAAAAAGAATAGACACATGCCCCCTGATAAATTCCAAAGGAAAAAAATATATATATATCAGAGTTGTACAGGAAGTTTCAAAGTTCTGAGTCAATGTTCCTTTAGTCAAGACCCTGGCAGGTCAGTCTGGGGTTCCAGCCAGAGTGGTGGGCAGATGGCTAGAACAAAAGTGAGAGTACATTTGTGCATTGTAAGAAGTAGGGAGAGAAGAGATCCAAGACACTGTGAAAAGGAAGGGAAAGAGTGCAGCTCCCTAAAATGTACCTTGACCTCCTAACGGCAAGCTACCAATAAGATTATTAGAATCACACACTTGCTGAGGGACCATTGAAGCTGCAAAGTAATTCCTAAAGAGCTGTACGGTGAACAGCCTCACATAATTTTTTAAAAATACCCAAAATATTTAAAGATTTAATACCTGAAAATCCAGATAGCCAGGTAGTACCAATCCCAATTCTATGCGTGTTAAAAACCACGCAGCTGATAAAAGTTAATTGTTCTAGCCAAGAATCACAGCTGATCTAAGTCCTTCACTCTGAAGGCATAAAGGGTTCCCAAAAGGCAGACAGGAGACTGAAAGGGGTACAAGTCAATTAGGCTCCCAAGAATGATTCAATCAAGAATAATCATTCTCAAATTTGTTCAGCTGACATCACATAATATGCATATATTGGTATGTCAACATTAATAATTGTTATGTCAGAGATAATTCATATTTTATTCAAGCATTCCTACTATTACTACTAGTTGTCAAAGATTTATTAAAAATGGAAGAAATGTGCCCTAGCTGGTGTGGTTCAGTGGACTGAGTGCTGGCCTGTGAACCAAAAGGCCGCTGGCTTTATTGTCCAGTCACATGTCTTCATTGTGGGCCAGGTGCCCGGTAGGTGGCTTGTGAGAGGCAACTAGTTGATGTTTTTCTAGCACATCTATGTTTCTTTCCTTCTCTTTCTCCCTCCCTTCCCCTCTCTCTAAAAATAATTTGTTTTAAATGGAGGACATGTTCAATAGAAGGGAAATAGCTAAGCATAGTGTGACATATCAGCTTATAATATTTTACACATGTAAAATGATGATTATTAACTCTACAGCAACATGGAAACAGGATCAAATGAAAAAGTGAACCATGCTACATCTACAATATGTACACATATGAAAAGGACTAGAGAAAACAGGAACAAATAAGGACTGCTTTTTGTTACATGTAGATGCCCATTACTGTAGCTGTAATGGTATCTATGTTATACAAAATACAAATTAAATATTTACAAATGTGAATAGTAGGCACACTTACCACAGTGGGATTGCCACTACTGATCAACTGGCTGACTTCATGGAAAATGCTCTTGCAGTCAATTGACTTATCAAGTGAACCTCGTTTTACAATTACCGCTACTGCTAAGAGAATCTGTTCCCGAACATACTTTTGGAGGCTGTAAAACATAAAGATCAAAGTGAAAACCATTACATAAATCTAATATAAAAACACTACAAAATTTCTCAATATGCCTGAATTCCCTACTCATATCTGAGTGGAGTACAGCCTGCCCATTATGTACAGATGTCAAAGCCAGAGGACCTAGATGCAAATCCACACTCTATCTACTGCATATATGACCCTGGGTGAGACAGTTAACACTCAAGTCTCAGTTTTCTCATCTGTGGAATGGGAACAACTATAGCAGGGTTGTTACAAGAATTAAATGTTCTCAAAACTGTGCCCAGTGCACACTAAGCACTATGTAAGGGTTAGCTGCTTCAGGCAGTGTTTGATAGATGTAAAGTCAGCCCACTAAGAGCCAGATTAAAATCCTACCAGTTCGCAGAGAAATTCTGACCTGATATCCACCTCCAACCAGTAGTATAATCTTAAATCCATTCCCTTAAATGTGGAAAGGCAACATGCTAGCTATCTAAGATGCAACATTATGGAAATATGCAAATTCTAAAAAAATCTTTTTAAAACTCTCATCTCTAAGTTCTGTTCCTTGATGTGGAGGCATTCTACAAAGCCCATTATACCACAAGGGCATAAATAACTGACTTTTCACAACTGTTTCCTAAAGGTAAGGGTTGGTAAACACAACCCTAAACTTTACAATCCAGCCTCTAGAATGCGTAAGAGTACAACAACCATGTACCCTTGGAATAAAACACAAATTCCTTTTTGTTTTAATTGTTCAACTACAGTTGACATTCAATACTACTGACATTACTAATATTATATTAGTTTCAGGTGTACAGCACAGTGGTTAAATAATTATATAATTTACAAAGTGTTCCCCCAGATAATTCAAGTACTCACTTGGTACCACACAGTTATTGCAATATTACCGATTACATTCCCTAATCTGTACTTTACATCCCCTATTTTGTAACTACCAATTTGTATTTCTTAATTGCTTCCCCTTTTTCTCCAGCCCCTAGACCCCCTCCCACCTGGCAACCCTCAGTTTGTTCTGTGTCTGAGTTTGTTACTGTTTCGTATGTTCGCTTATTTTGCTCTTTAGACTCCACATATAAGTGAAATCATATGGTATTTATTTTTCTCTGACTTGTTTCACTTAGCATAATGCCCTCTAGTCCATTCATGCTCTTGCAAAAAAAAAAAAAAGTCCAAATTCTTTCACAATGGCTTATAAGCAGTGTGACCCAGCCCAACTTTCCTGGGACACTCCCAGATTACCTGCTCTTCAACATAATTAGTAATAGTGCTTTCTTTTACTCTGAAAAGTGTCCCCAGTTTTGGACATAAATGATATGGTCACCCACTCCTAACTAAGGTCCTTCTTGCCTGGGTACCTGCTCCCCTCTCAGATCTCACCCCTTCCACACACAATCAAAACCGCAGATGTACTAAACTTCCTTTAGCTCCTGGCACAAGTCTCATGCATTTCCAGGCCTCTTAAATGCTTTGCCCTCTTGGCAAACCATGAGGCCATTTGGTCCAGACAGCATCCCTGAACAGCATCCCTACACCTGGGCTGGTCATCACTACGGAGGACTATCTCACACCTCTCTGTTATAACACAAAGCATCTGTTACCACGGGTTTTAACGTCCTCTCCCAGATCGGCTGCCATGTTAGGCCTGCTACTGTTGTCCCAAAGTGAACTACACTGCTTGCCACATAATAGGCACTTGTTAGAAACTTATGCAAATAAAGGAACACATGTCCCTGTGCCTAGACTGAAGTGGAAAACTGTTCCTTCAAAGCACAGACCTGAAGCATTTATTACGCAAATAAATAGACACATCCTATTATGGGCAAGAATATGAGATGACCAAAGGGAATTTTTTTAAAAGATTTTACTTATTTTTAGACAGAGGGGAAGGAAGGGAGTCAGAGAGGGAGGAAAACATCAATGTGTGGCTACCTCACACATGCCCCGCACTGGGGACCTGAACCACAACCCAGACATATGCACTGACTGGGAATTGAATGAGCGACTCTTTGGTTTGCAGGCTGGCACTCAAATCATTGAGCCACACCAACTAGGGCTGAACAAAGGGAATTTTGGTACTTTTGGGGGAACACAATAGTCTCAAATATGCTCACTGACTACTACTAGAAAATGCACATAAAGCAGAATACTATTATTAGGAATGTACATAAAGCTAGCTATAAATATCTCTATTGACAAGAATTATAAATTACTAGGAAAACAAATAATAAGAGTTAACAGTTACTAGGTGCTTATGATGTATAAGACTTTTATATAAGCTGTACAAAATTTAATACATTAATCCTCATAACAATCTTTTGAGTAAAGTATCATTCACGCTATTTAATAATCAGAAAATAAATATACAAAGAGGTGAAATAATTTGCCTGAGGTCACAGATGTAAAATTGGAGGAGTGGGAGTCCTTTTCTCAACCATTATTTCACAACTGTCTCTCTTAAAAAGTATACCTGCATTTTACTGTATGAAAATTTTACCTTAATTAGGAGGAAAAATAGAAAGGAAAAAGCTCTGCACAAAATGGTAGTGTTCTATATAACCTACAGTATTCAACCTACACGGTATACCAAAAACTATAACCTGATTCTAATCCACCACCCTATAGGGCATCCTACTAGATAAAAATGTATGTCAAAAAAAAGGCAGATTATTCTAGATTAAAGAGACTATAGACACCTGACAAAAATAATATTTTATTATTCTGTTCAAAGCAGAGTAAAATAAACCATCCCTTCCCTTCCTCTATATGTACATCCACTCATCTACAGAATACATTATCCATTAAACCTGCAATGCTAACAAGCTAAACAAACCTTGGCTTTTTACTCTCCTGCATCATCTTCTAGAATCTAGATGTGAAGTAGTAAGCACTTAAATGAGTGCTAAAGCCATGCCAATAATTATGATTAAATGTTACAAACTCAGACACTGCTAGTGAACAGTCAGTAGGAAGGAAGATGTAACAGTATGCTCTAAATTCTTTTTAAAGCTTTATGCATGTTTATCACCATTAGTCAACATTCCGACATTCCTCATTACTAGCATTTTTAATTACGTAACATTCTCTTCACTGAACTTAGAAATGACCATGTATGCAAAAAGTACCCAACTGTACAAACAGCACATAGAGACTGTACCACCTCTTCTTCAAATAAAGCTTAGGCATTTAAGGAGCTTAAAAAAAGTAGTAAATGAAACTCCCCCCAAAAGCAGTGTGACTGATAATTGTCCTCATATTAAAAAAAATCATAAAGCAATAAATGGGCACAATGTTGTAAAATGTTTAAGCACTACAATGTGTACAACATGAAAAGAAATTCACCTTCACCCTGTCCCTTAAACCTGAGCTCCTCTCCAAAGACACTGTTAAAAAATTTGGTCCTTTTCCCTTCTACAACCTTTTTATATAACATGCATTTCTATACATATACTTGATTCCTCCCCTCACCTGTCTAGAGATACTCACCTGTTTTACAATACTTACCAAGCACCAAAAAAAAATAAGTACTAAGGCTTTTGAACTGAATCCAAAATGCAACACAAAACCTAACATCCAACACAATTTTTTCAAAGAAACAAAACACAGTATCATAAGCTCAATTAAAAAGCATTATTTTCTTGGAGTGGTGAACACACAATATACAGATGATGTATTATAGAATTGTACACCTGAAACCTATATAGTTTTATTAAGCAATGTCACCCCAATAGATTTAATTTTTAAAAAATCATTATTTCATTAAGAAAACAAGCTGCAATCACATGTATGAGCTTTTAAAACATGAGCCCCACATATTGCTTACCCATAACACCTATCATTAAAAAAATAAAGAAAGCCAAAGGGAAAAGCTCCAAAACGATAAGCTTCACACGCGAGTTTCTGCAGAACCTCCTCTGTGTACTTACTTGGGCCTCTGTAAGACATAGGTTAAAAGGAATGTTCGCAGGGACTCGATGCTGCCCTTTTCCAAGAGAATCCACTCTCGGACCACTGCCTCCATAATGGCCGTGGCAGCTTGAAAGAGGACATAGTCCACCTTGCTTGTTTCTGAGGACAGAATTAGACACTTTCTGTAAACAGCAGCTCATCTTCCCTAGAACATGTTGCATTTATTAATTTTAAAACAGAACTTTTCAGACAAGGAATAAGATGGTTACCTGTTCTTTTTTTTAATCCAGTGACCTTGCTCTAGCACCACAAAGAGGTTAGTTCCTCTCAGAAGACACCTCAGGCAGGTGGCAGCTAATCCCCGATCACAATTTTCACAAACTTTCCTCACCTCTCTTCAACTGTTACTTCCAAAGCATGAAGAACTAAAAAATAACACAGCTTTAAAAAAAATAAAATAAAAATATAAAGCAATCAGAAAACTTCCTAAGAGATTCTCACCCTCTGCAAAACAGAACTTGGTATCTGCAAAATACCTTAATAAAGTAGTGTTTGAACATTACTATTTGTGATGAGCCACACTGTTAAAATATTACAACTTAAGTAATAAAGCTTTCAGCAGGATGACCCATCTCCAACAGTAAGTTCAGAAGTAAATACAATTATACTTATTCTTTCAAAATGTTAAAAAAAAATCACATTTACACAAGGTGAGAAGTTCTTGTGAATTTTCTGATTGCAATACTGATCAAACTGAGTAAAATCCCAAAGCTACACTTAGAAAGATCCAGCCTTAGCTAGCAAGTGATAGTATCTGAACTAAAAACGAAATTCAGAGCTGACAAAATAGAAAATTAACATACCTAAAAAATCTTTTATATTAATTTTCTATTTTCTTTTATTAACCAATACAACTCCAGTCAGTTTCCAAACAACATTATCAAAAGGGAGAAACAGTCAAAATAAAGTCAAGAAAAAGTGGAAATTTTCTGACGCTCTAAAAATAAGCATTGTGTGAAATCCATGAGAAGTCTATGATTAGACCGCATGTTATGTGCCCAGGTCACTGGACACGAGTATCTGAAAGCCATGAGAGATTCAGTTGAGGCAGAGAACAGCACCTTCAAGAAATTACCAGAAGAGCATGAAGATACAGTCAGGTGCACCCTTTTCTCTCTTATTCAGGGTCCAGTCATTTAAAAATCTTACAAGTAATCTTGACACAATTAGCCATAAAAATGTGAGTGAAAAAGTATACCCTACATAAATTCCTATCACATTACACTACTACATAGGAACATAGGAATTTTGAAAATACCAAAACTAATAAGAGGAACCAATTTGGATTTTCTTTTTTAATGTTTAATTATTCCCTACTATCTTTATATGAATTCTAATTGTGACATTAAGACCCACAAAAATTTAGAAACCTTAAAATATAATAAATAAAGCAATAGATTCCAAAATGTAAACTTATAATGAAAAGATGTATTTAAAGTTCCAGGAGAAAAACAAGTATTTTATTCAAAGAGGATTTGAAACAGAAACCAGCTAAATCTATTTAGATCCCTTAAGGAGAAATACAGTACTGCTTCATAAAGGTAACTCAAATAATCTCTTATTATAAATCTTTTTGAAATAAAAGGATGTTTTCTGCTTATCTTCATATTCCAGTAAAAATTTTAAGAATAAGAAACCTGAAATCCTGAACCATGGGTTTTATTTTAACAAGGAAGCAAATTCTTAAGCAGTCACATAGAATTTTTAGAAATAGAACTCCAAAGGTCATCTAGTTCCATTCCTACATTTTACAGCATTTAACAGTTAAAGGAACTGAAGCACCAAGAGATGAAGAAGGAAATCCAAGGTCACATGGCTGGTGTGTTCCTTCAGCAATACTGATTTACCTGTAACTGCACATGCTAACCAAGGTAAGACTAAACAAGTACCTTCTGGTCTTCAAGAGCAATGGAACATGCTTTCACCTAACTTTTGTGTGGGGAGAGGGGGGGCAACTACAAAATGTGAATGACATTCAAAGTTTTCAAGATAACTTTTTTCCTGTTTGGTATTGAATGAAGATCTCTACATTATTATCCCCATAAGACGCTCTCTAAGAATAAAGGTATCTAGAAAAAAGAAAGCCAAATCCCAAATTTTAAAGAAGGAAATTTTCCTACCCTAGTCAATTACCCTTACCCATGAAAACTGTTATTAGCCTTCACACACCACACTCACTCCTAACACAAATGTGTGAAAGTGTTCACAGGAGCACTGGCCACTCACCAATAGGACCCAAAATACACGAGGCTTACTCCTCTCTGCTAGAGAGATGCTGGAAATGGCCACATCTTCACAAGGAACTCCCATTCATCTACAATTTCTAATGCTTTTAGAATGGCTTTCCACTGACAAGGGCTCTGTCTACATGACCAATTATTTTAGGACACTGTGATTTCTACCACTGTAACTTTTATAATAATTATGTATCTTTTTTTTATCTTGTCAGCCATCTGAAACTAGACAGAGCCATGAAAACGAAAGTTCAAATGAAGTAAATGTAAGAGAGGGAACATACACACTACATTCTAATCAGAAAATATTTTTTAAAAAAAGAAAAACCTAGTAGTCAAGGCCAGATGTCAGTGATGACAGTTACCTCCCTGCCCTTAAAACACAGGCGATGTAAGTCTCCAAGTCTACTTAATGACAGGCACACACGCACACTAACCTACAATAAGTCTCCTGTTCCATTTTGTTTTATTTTGGCTACTTCTGAGATAACAAATGAAAGAAATCCATTTCTCCCTGAGAGAAGGACAAAAGAACACCACAAAGTTAGCTCCAGGAGTGCTGAACCAGTCCCTCACTGTCTCTAAGTATAATAGTTCTTTAAAAAGAGAATGCAGGCTTTTTAAAGGTACATTTCATCCAACAAACCTAGAAAACTCCTAAGTGCCAAAGATGTCTGCAAGTGCTCTTCTGACACAATGCACAAGCACACACATGCACATGTAGACACGTGTGTGCACACACAGAAAAGAGCAAAAAAATTAAAACTAGAATGAAAACAAAAGGATAAGACAAGGAAATGAGGAAAAATGAGAAACGTAATGAAAGGTAAGTGAAAAGGGGAAAGGAAGAATTTTAAGAGGCTAGAAAAGGGAAGTATCAAGGACAAAGTCTCCCCCTTATCAGACTGTATTACCCAGACATTCTACAAAAATGATATACAATCCCTACACAAGAATATGAAAATTCTGAATTGCAACTGACTGCCACTTTCATGAGAAGTCTTCTTAGAGGAATTAACCCTTCTGTGCTGGTGGCAACTGAGGACGGAGTTAAAGATATTCTGTGAAGTTTAGATGTAACATTAATGTAACACAGGGCTTGGCAGTACATTAAAGACTGCAATACATGTACTCGGGCTTTTAAATAGTTTATGTCTCAAAACCCAAACTGATTTTAGAAGCACGACTGGAACTGGCAATACTCTTCTTTAGAAATTTTTATCAGAAAAACAAGTTTTCCAAAACAAGCTCAATCATAACAAAGCAACAATACTTCATAAATACACATACTCAAAAAAGAGTGGTATAAACAAATAGGCTCTAATAAAATACTTATAACTTAGATCAACTACTTCCCACCTAGTACAGAATGACAACTGAATTACAACAGAAAGTAAGATGAACATGATGGAACCTAGCTAATGCAGTTACAGTACCTGCCGTGAAAACCATTCTCAGATTAGTTCAGGTGCCAGTTTAACACAATGATTTTCTAAATCCATTAATGCTGAGCAATTTCCAGGCAGTAAGAATGAAGTAAGTCTCCCTTAAATTCTTAAGGCTGATGTTAAGTTTTGCTTCTTTTAATTTAATGCTGAGTTAAATATTCTCCACAGACATAAAATAAATTTTCTTAATGTCAGAAACAAATTCAACGCTCAAAAAAAATTTCAATGAGATCTACCTCCTGAGTGGGAAAGAGCCACCTTCATTGCCACTGCTAGCTCCTTGCAAAGAAAAAATAGGATTTTTTAAAGCTTGTCATATTTTTAAAAAGTCATTTGAAATGAGTTAATGGGGTCATGACATTTATCAACTGGCTACAAAGTGCTTTTCTATGTTGTTACTACATATGTACCTCACAACTCAAGACAGCTGAGTCTATGATGGAACATGACATCACTGTTCCCATTTCACAGGTGAGAACAGGCTCAGAGAGGGTAACTCCTCAAGATGACCACACGCTGCAGACAACACTGGAGCTGGGACCTCCCAGTGTCTGCACCAGAGCTTTTCCACCCCAATTAATCTAACAACTCTCATTTATAATCCCATATAAGTAAAGCATTTTCAACATGTAACTTTCATTGCAGGCCAATTTCAATCTGGAAACCAGGGTACAGGTGGCTAACAAATCAAAGCACAAGATGAAAGGTCAGATATTTTTAGTTCCTAATACTCCTAACCAATGCTGTGGTCATGAATAACTCAGCATTTTAGAGCCTTAAGTATGTGTGACAAAAATTGGCTTCAATTAAAAAAAAAACACTAAGGTTATAAAATATCTAAGAGGCAAAAGATTATATGCATGTGTGTGTGCATGTGTGTATGTATAAAAGAAAATAACCATCTTTGAAAAGAGATCATTTCTATACATATATCAGATATAAGGTACTCATAAATTTTTTTACAAGAGTAAAAATCAATACTGCATTTTAGGATATGCAGTGATATACAGTGATAACCTACACGGCACTGACTAATATTCAGTAAGCAAGCTGAGTACAAACTACATGGTTAAAAAAAAATTAAAGAAATTGTAGAAAGCTCAAAAAACAATTTAAAATTTAAAACGCTGGGATTAGATATAGTACATTTCCTATAATAAACGATTATCACAATTGAAAAAATATTAGATTCACCCCCCACTCTTAACAGCCTCCACATTATGGTCAATAATAAAACAAATTATTGAACACTGTATCTAGGGGAGAAAAATCCAAAGTTAAAAAAGTTTTTCTGTCTGGCTATATGGGATATCTTTAAAACGACTTCAGTAGAATGAGTATTAACGAAAAATTGTAACTGTACAAACTTGCTTATTTTAAAAGGAATTTAAAATATTTAACATTCAAGACAGAAAAACTAGAAGTGATTATGCAAAAGTATTTTTAAAGTGAATACTTACCCAAAATATGCTTGCAAACTGCAAATGGTGATTTGGATTTCCTAAATGATAAGAATATGTGCTCTGCATGCTGGCGTTGCTCACTGTTGACCATGGAAGGCGGTGCCTTGACAGTTAAAGAGAAACAAAAAACAGAGCACACGTGTTCAATAAGAACGCTTTGACATTGGCAATCCTTCTACTTACAATGAGAAAATAAGTTCACTTTTAGGGGGCAAAAGAGACACAAATTCTTTTTTACTTTTTAGGAACTATTAATATGAAACTTCATAACCAACATTTAAAATACAATTTCAGGAAAAAGGAAGAAATTCCTGGCAAGGTTTCAGTCAGAGTCCTTAAAGTTGCCTACATTTTAGAAAGATACTTATCTAACATGTTTTTGTATTTTTTTAAAACATAGCTAACTTACTGCCTTTTATTCCAAAATATATCACTCCATCTAACTTAAACAAGTTCAAATAATTTCAAAATTCTTCAAAACTGGTGCAACTGAATCCAAAGTCACTTTCCTTTCCTGGTCTGTCTCTGCCTTTGTTTTTATAAGAGGTTAGTTACACTTGCCTTCTGAATGACTCAACAAAACTTTTACATCTTCTCTTCCAAAATAAAAGTAACAAGCTGACTGTGACACTTAAGTTGAGACTATAGCAGCAAAGGTCTCACTTTATTTTTCTTTTAATTTTATTTATTTATTTTAAGAGAGAGAGGAAGGGAGAGAGGAGAGGAAGAGAAACATCCATGTGCAAGAGATACAATTAGTTGCCTCTCACACACCCCCAACTGCGGCCCTGGCTGCCAACCCAGGCATGTGCCCTGACTGGGAATCAAACCAGCAACCTTTTAGTTTGAAGGCCAGCACTCACTCCACTGAGCCACACCAGCCAGGGCCAAAGGTCTCACTTTAATCTTTTTTTTCTTTTTACATACAGGACATGGCTTGAATCAGTGTTATTTTCCTTAACTTTAAATATGTATATGAATATGCCACCTTTGGAAAGAGATCTTTGGAATATTCTCTAAATACTTTCTACTTCTAGCAGGTCTCTTTTTCCTAGGTTACAACCACTAACTTAACTTAGTTCACAGTACTTTGCAGGGCCAGTGTACCCTAGGGAAAGTTGGTACTGAGGGTTCCCAACAGCTTTCCGGTCTTCCTGTGTGTACCAGTCTCACATACGGTTGAAACCTCAGGATTCTCCCTCAGCCTTCTGTCTTCCTTCATGGTACTAGGAGAACCTCCTTACACTGTCCTGTCTCCAGGACCCTCTGCAAGAACTATTCTGCATGACACATCTCAGTTCCTCCTCAAAGGATGATTTTCTTTCATCAGAAACCTAGAATCTACCTATCCTGACCTCTCTGGAAGTCTGTATCCAGAGTCACTAGCCCAGGAGAAAGCTTGAGTTTCTCTTCTCCTGTAAACCTTCCCCACCCCCCTTATGTTGTACAAGCTTATGACAGTTTTTATGTGGTCAGCCCATAAGTAGAAAACCAGGAAAGAATTTCTGGACTTTAGCCCACCAGTTTATCTGGTTTTGAATAACCTATTGAGAGCTAAAACTGGCACCTGTTGCCCCATGCCTTCAGGGTAGTCCAATGGGGCAGAATGTGCTACCATCTAAATATCAAGGAACTGAGCAGAATGTGAGCAAGGTTCATGTCACTGGCTAAAGCTTTAAGGGTGCTGTGGAAGTCAACTACTATTTTTTTGGCCATGATCAAATCTATCCTTTCTTTTTTTAAATTAAATAATGGATCAAAATTGACAATTCAAGCCCTGCCTTCAAAATGAAATTTTTAGCATTGTTTAGCAAAAACAATAAAAAAACAGCTTTTTTAACCCTCCAAAAACACAAATATTATCACATAATTCTACCTCAAGTTTTTAAAATTACCATTAAATCTGAAAAATTAGGAATTAGTAAAGTCTGGAATTTACAGAACTCCTATCTGAATAATAAATTAATTGGCTAGAAAAGCCAGACATATCTTAACAAAACAGCTTCTAAAGTCTGCCCACATTTTTAAATTCCATTTTTTCTAACAATCTTTGTTCTCAAGATAGTATCCTCTGAACCAGACCAACCTAAGTATACAGTCCCGTTATATGGTTTGGGTGTCTTTGACCCATCCAAAGAGAAGGAGAAAAGACTTATAAAGCCTACCAGTTAAAATATTACAATTCTCAATTTGGGAGGAGACGGAGAGGGCAGATGGTAGGAAAATAAACCTTTGTTATTGTAACCAATATAAAGTAGGGAAATCATAATTTCAACTGTATTCAAAGAATCTGGAAGACAAAAAAACATTCTGCAATCAAGTACATTATAACCATATTCATTATAAACTACATCAATTATGCAACATTAGTCATTATAATTTCAATTAAAATAGGAAGGAAAGAAGGAGGGGAGGGAGGGAGGGAGGGAAGGGAGGGGAAGACTAACTTCGATGCTTTGGCCTAAAGGAATTCTTATAATTAGTTAAAGCCAGTTCGCACTACTATTCTTAAGGATGTATCACCCTCTACAGCTCTCTAGGTACAAATGCAAACATTTCTAATAAAGCATTGTGTCAAATTCTTTAACACCTTTTTAAAAGGCCTTATTAATAACATATTGTGAACAGCTAACTGCTACATATATGTTTGCCCTTTCATTTGCAAATTCTTCATTGCCACCACCTTCCCCAATTCAAAATGCTGAGTTTGTGTTCTCACAAGGATTCCATCAAGCATATTTGCTGACTGTACCCTAAATGCTCAGCACATTACTAAGCACTACCTATCACACTACACTGCTGTGAATACAAATCAACTATGGGTTATCAGGGAATTTCTGAGTTACATATTCTTTCTTTCTCATCACTTTTGAAAAGCAGCACTACACACACATAGGTCTACAAATCAATATGCTAGTTATTCTACAGACAAAAACAGTTCCTGAAGCTAATTTGTCTTCAGACACCCTAATATCCACGCACTTAATAAAGCACAGGTTTGAATATAATTTTAATATAACAAAAGGTGATATTCCATTTATAAAATGTCAGACTTCTTAAACAGTGAAGTATAATCTAAAAGATAGAAAGAATCTCACTAACCGTCACAACAACACTATGAGGTAGATACTATTATTATCCCCATTTTACAGATGAGGAAACTTGTACTAGCTGAAAACATGTATACTGATAGTCATTGATTCATTCACTAAAGACTTTAAGTTAATGATAAGAATTTACTGAATTTTCAGTTTCCTTAAACCTTTGGAATTTAACCATTGCTCTTATCTAAATGTAAATTTGTAACACAAAATGATACTTTGTTACTTTTTAAAAAGATTTTATTCACTTTTAGAGAGAGGGGAAAGAAGGGAGAAAGAGGGAGAAAAACATCAACATGTGCCCCAACTGGGGACCTGGCTGGCAACCCAGGCATGTGCCCTCACTGGGAATCGACCTGGAGACAACCCTTTGGTTCACAGGCCAGCCTCACTCCACTGAGCCACACCAACCTAGATGATACTTTGTTACTTTTTAAATGAGTGGGTCTTTCATTCCCAATGGTACCAGTGACTAGATACCTTGAACAACTCTTCTGCTAAAATCAAATAAAAATCATGAAATATTTCCAAAAATTTTTAATGTATTGCTGAACTTACAAGAAATTAAGGAATCCTCAGAAGCTAAAAAGGAAGCAAAAGCAGGGATCCAAACACGAAAGCAAGCATTCACCCTAAAAATGTGCCAACCCCCAATGAACTTGAGTTTGCATTGTGATAGCTGCCCAAGGTACAGAAGACTGGAGAGAGAGCAGGGCCCTCCTAAGGTGTGGCTCTAACAGGACATCCCTCCACACAAAGCTGGGATCTTCAGTAGAAGAGTAAATGAACTATTTTTAAAAAGTGGTGAAATTATTACTCAAATATTATTTCATTACACAATATTCAGTGACAAGAACCTTAACCAATTTGTTTTGCTAAAAGGGTATGTGACACATATTGTATACTCTTTTATGATGTCTAAAAAATTTTCCTTATACAGTTCATAAGTGGTAAAGGTAGGTGTACAAATAAAGGTGATGAAAAAAATTCCATTGTCTTGATGCCATATTTGGCATTCATAAATCTAAAACGAGAATTACTTGTAATTATAAAGCAAAGAATATGGCCAATTTCTCTTCATCACTATGGTACCATCAATGTTTTCTTTTCAAAAGTACTGTTTTGATGACTCTAAACCAAGGGGGGAAAAAATCAGAATAAGAAAGAATCAGCCTTGGTTGGTGTGACTCAATGGATTGAGCACTGTCCTACGAACCAAAGGGTTGCCGGTTCGATTCCCAGTCAGGGCATATGCCCAGGTTGCCAGCCAGGTCCCCAGTAGAGGGCATGTGAGAGGCAACCACACATTGATGTTTCTCTCCCTCTTTCTCCTTCCCTTCCACTCTCTAAAACTAAATAATAAAATATAGAAAGAAAAGAAAAGAAAAGAAAAGAAAAGAAAAGAAAAGAAAAGAAAAGAAAAGAAAGAGAATCAGTATTCATTCTGACAGTAGAAATGCAACCAGTAGAAGTAATGATGGGACCTATCAGGATTATATGAAATCTGGGATCAGTTTACAAACCATAAGAATGCAAGAGACACACAACCACACTGTAGACATGTGCTGCCCACTATGGTAGCCAGTCCCCATGTGTGGCACTTAAATTAAGCTAAATTAAAAATTTAGGAGACTGCCAGCCAAGATGGAGGTGTAGGTAGACACACTGTGCCTCCTCACACAACCAAAAGAAGGACAACAACAAATTTAAAAACAAAAAACAACTAGAACTGACAGAAAATCAAGATGAATCGAAGTCTGACAACCAAAGAGTTAAAGAGGAAACATTCATCCAGACAGGTAGGAGGGGCAGAGACAGGCAGCCAAGCAGAGAGGACTGGCAGCAAGGAGGCAGCTGGAGGACCAGGGCAGGCAAGGGAGTGGCTAGTGGACCCAGCAAGGTAGCTGCTGGAGGATCTGGCAAGGCACTGGATCACGAACTGGGTGGTCCCACATTCGAGTGCAGAAAACCCTGAAAGAACAAGTGAGCAGCGAGACAGACCACACAACCCGGGGTTCCAGCACAGGGAAATAAAGCCTCAAACCTCTGACTGAAAACACCTCTGGGTGTTAAGGCAGCAGTGAGAAAAATTCCCAGTCTCACAGGAGAGTTTGTTGGAGAGACCCACAGAGTCCTAGAATGTACACAAACCCACCCACCTGGGAATCAGCACCAGAAGGGCCCACTTTGCTTGTGAGTAGGGGGAAGTGACTGAAAACTGGAAGACAGCAGAGCAAGCAGGATTATTCCCTCAGGACCCCTCCTGCACACCCAGTGTCACAAGACAACAACCTGGGTTGCCCTGCCCTGGTGAACACCTAAGGCTCCACCCCTTACCATGTAATAGGCATGCTGGGAGTTGGGTGGGAGGCCAAAATGAAAGAACAGATCAAAGCTCCAGAAAAAATACAACTAAGTGACGAAGAGATAGCCAACCTATCAGATGGACAGTTCAAAACACTGGTATTCAGTATTCAGGATGCTCACAGAATTAGTTAAATATGGTCACAAATTAGATGAAAAAGTGAAGGCTATACTAAGTGAAATAAAGGAAAATGTACAGGAAACCAACAGTAAAGGGAAGGTAACTGGGACTCAAATCAACAATTTGGAGAAGGAATAAATAAGCATTCAGTCAGAAGAGAATGAAGAAACCAGAATTCAAAAAAATGAGGAGAGGATTAGGAACCTCCAGGACATATTTAAACATTCCAACATCCGAATAATAGGGGTGCCAGAAGGAGAAGAGGAAGAGCAACAAATTGAAAACTTATTTAAACAAATAATGAAGGAGAACTTCCCTAATCTGGTGAAGGAAATAGAATTTCAGGAAGTCCAGGAAGCTCAGAGAGTCCCGAAGAAGTTGGACACAAGGAAGCACACAACAAGGCACATCATAATTACATTAGCCAAGATTAAAGAGGAAAGAATCTTAAAAGCAGCAAGAGAAAAGGAGACAGTTACCTACAAAGGAGTTCCCATAAACTGCCAGCTGATTTCTCTCAAAAGAAACCTTACAGGCAAGAAAGGGCTGGAAAGGAGTGTTCGAAGTCATGAAAGGCAAGGACCTATATCCAAGATCACTCTATGCAGCAAAGCTATCATTTAGAATGGAAGGGCAGATAAGTGCTTCTCAGATAAGGTCAAGTTAAAGGAGTTCATCATCACCAAGCCCTTGTTATATGAAATGTTAAAGGGACTTATCTAAGAAAAAGAAGATTAAAAACATGTATAGTAAAATGACAACAAACTCACAGTTATTAACAACCACACCTAAAACAAAAACTAAGCAAACAACTAGAACAGGAACACAACCACAGAAATGGAGATCACATTGAGGGTTAGCAACTGGAGAGTGGGAGTGGGAAAGAGGGGGAAAAGGTACAGAGAATAAGTAGCATAAATGGTAGGTAGAAGATAGGCAGGGGGAGGTTAAGAACAGTATAGAAAATGCAGAAGCCGAAGAACTTATATATAAGACCCATGGACATGAACTAAAAGGGGAGAATGTGGGTGGTAGGTGGTATGCAGGGCAGAGGGGAATAAAGGGGGGGGGGGGAATGGGACAACTGTAATAGCATGATCAATAAAATATATTTTTTAAAAACTTAGCTCCTCCACTGCACTAGCCACATTTCAAGTGCTCAGCAGCCCCACACGGCTAATGGCTACCATATAGGAGAGTGTAGACATAGAACATTTCCATCAACGCAGAAGTCCTATCAGCACTGCTCCACAAGAAATTTTAACCAATATTTACACAAAGTACTTACAAGAAGGCCCCCTTGATTTATGTGCTTTGATGCAATGTTATTTGATACATTAAAGTGCAAAATAACTGTTAACACTTACAGAGCACTCACTATGTGCCAGGCACTACACTAAACACTTTCCTTCCAATGTAGATGAAATCACTTAATATTTACATAAGCTCCCTGAGGTAGATACCATTATTATCCTCTTTTAGAGATGAAGAAACAGACATACAGACATTAAATGACTCGCTAAATGTCAACACAGCCTAGTTCCAGGAGGACCCGAGAAGAATCCAGATAGTCTGGCTCCAAACCCTCAATGTTACATTGCCTTTCAATTCCTAAATTTTAATAATTCCCACGAGTGCTTACTAATATAGCAACAGGGCGATTTTTCTACTCTCAAATGATTAGATCAATATCATACAACTACCGCTTTCTAATTTGTTCTCTAATCCCTGCCATAAAACCGCAAAATAAACACAGGTCGGTTTTCTTTTCTTTTTTTTTTTAGAATTATTTTTTTTATTGATTATGCTGTTACAGTTGTCCCATTTCCCCCCTTCACTCCTCTCCACCCTGCCCACCCCCTCCCACCCACATTCCCCCCCCTTTAGTTCATGTCCACATGTCATAAGTTCTTTAGCTTCTACATTTCCCATAGTATTCTTGCCCTCCCCCTATTTTCTACCTATTGTCTATGCTACCTATTCTCTATATCTTATCCCTCTCTCTCTTCCTCCCCCTTCCCTGTTGCTAACCCTCCATGTGATCTCCATTTCTGTGGTTCTGTTCCTGTTCTAGTTGTTT